>ML428005.1:0-25553 GCA_005239525.1 Nicotiana knightiana
AATGAAGAAGAACAAACCTTCAAAGAACAACCCTAAAAAGCAAGAGAAGCAGATATTCCATCAATTGATTTGGGTGTATTATCACCACATTCATAGAAAAAGAATGAAAAAGCTGCTCATGCAAGTGAAGATAAGAGGCATGGTCTTTCTCCGCGTCCCAATTCCCATTTCAATTGTAGCATAATTGGGATTTTCGACATAATTGCGTTTTTGCAGAAGATTTGTAGAAGTTCTAGTCATTTTTTATTTGTGAAATGATAAAAAAATATTGAAACAGGGTATATCGCAAAAACAGAGTCGTACACTTTGAATAGAAATAGACGAAAATTAATACAGCATGATTTGCGTTTGAAAATATCTGAAAGAATCTTTACTTCCCCAATATTAGCGCCTAAATAAGGAATTCTACTGCTACAATGATTCCTTATTTAATAAAATATCTGGAAGAATATTTACTTCCCTAATTTTAGCGCGCCTAAATAGGAAGACTACAACTGCTAAGATTCCTTATTTAATGAATCTTATTTTATTTTTTTTGTAGAAAAACTATTAACAGAGCAGGTAATTTCCAAACCATGAACATATTTGGTAATATAGTTTCTTATATAGTATAAGAACGAAAATTTTTCAAAAATTTATTTATTTATTTGAAGTCTACTTCTCTAGCGTTTCTTTGATACAAAGTTATTAATAATTTTCTTATAGTCAATAACTCCTAATAAGTCTTTCTTAATTGACAATATAGCTAATCCATTTAACCTTTCTTGAGACATTGTTGATCTTAGGCAAGATTTTATCAATTTTAATTTTGAAAACTTCTTTCCGCTGAAGCAACAATAACAAGAGTTATTAGCATTATTCCATAAGCAATATAGGCACAAATCTTTTTATTAGATCGAGTGTATCAGTTAAACTGTTATCTTCTAATTGCACTATTTTCCTTAATATTTTTAATTTTGAAAATAAATCTAAACTATCAATATCGGATTGATCATTATACTTTAAGGAACATTCAAGATTAAGGTAATATTTTATCAAATTTCCATCATCAGCTGATCTTAATTTTTACCGCTAAATAAAAATCAAAAATATTTTCATATGCTTCGAATTGTTCAAATTTCTTTTGAAGTGAAAAAAATAGTCTTGTCCACTATGTATAAAGTAATCAACTCCAAAGGACTCTTCAATGATTTAGATATTTTATCATCAACATTCTCATCAAATTGTTACTTCCTATATATTACAAGTTTCTTATGAACTCTGGGTTCGATATTCATTTCAAGTATAATTTTCTTGGCAGAAATTATAGCGGTTGCAAATATTTCTTCTTTATACTCGTTAAAGAGTGAAATTAATTTTTTTCACTTTACAGAACCTTTTTTGAATTTATACATACTTTATTAGGTGTAACAAAAAAAATAAAACCCTCGTAAATATATGACCTTGTTATAAACAATAAAAGAAGAAGAACATTATTGTAGAGAAAGAGAGAGAGGAAATTCTTATTGAATTTTGGGATGATTTACAATGGGGTGAGACCCTTTATTTATAGGGGAAAAAATGACTTAGCCACAAAGTAGAACTCTCTAAAAGATAGACATTCACTCTAAATAGAGTTTTATTTATAACACTCCCCCTTGAATGTCTATTCAAAAAATAATGTGCCTCGTTAAAACCTTAACTAAAATAAAACCCAATGGGAAAAAAATTCTAGAAAAGAGAAAAGAGTACACATGTTTAGAAATGCGCCTTTTTAGTTGCCTCGTTAAAAACCTTGCAAGGAAAACCCAGTGGGACAAAACCTTGTAAGGGAAAAGGAGTGAAACGCGCATTAACTCCCCCTGATGAGAGCATAAATTCACATCCTTGAGTCTTCACATCCCGATCTTGTACACTAGCTTCTTGAAGGTTGACGTTGGTAGAGATTTTGTGAACAAATCAGCCATATTATCACTTGAACGAATATGTTGCACATTGATATCACCATTCTTTTGAAGATCATGTGTGAAAAATAACTTTGGTGAAATATGCTTTGTCCTATCTCCTTTTATGAATCCTCCCTTCAATTGTGCTATGCATCTGCATTGTCTTCATACAAAATCGTGGGTTGTTTGTCACACTTAAAACCACATTTGTCTCGAATAATATGTATTATAGACCTCAAACACACACATTCTCGACTTGCTTCATGAATAACAATTATCTCAGCATGATTAGATGAAGTAGCCACGATCGATTTCTTAGTCGATCGCCAAGATATGGCAGTGCCTCCACAGGTAAACACATAACCTGTTTGAGATCGGGCCTTGTGTGGATCAGATAAATACCCAGCATCGGCATAACCAACAAGATCAGTACTGCAATTATTTCCATAAAATAAGTCCATATCGATAGTTCCTTTTAGATACCGTAATATGTGTTTGATTCTATTCCAATGTCTCCTTGGAGGATCAGAGCTATATCTTTCTAAGACATTAACTGAAAAAGTTATGTCAGGCCTTGTAGTGTTGGCAAGATACATTAGTGCACCAATTGCATTAAGTCATGGTACTTCAGGACCAAGTAGCTCTTCATTCTCTTCTCGAGATCGGAATGGATCCTTATTCACATCAAGTGATCGAACAACCATCTGATTACTTAATGGATGTGTTTCATCCATGTAAAACCGTTTCAGTACCTTTTCTATGTAGGTAGATTGATGTACAAAGATCCCGTTTGCCAAATGTACAATTTGCAAACCAAGACATAATTTTGTCTTTCCGGGATCTTTCATCTCGAATTCTTTCTTTAAATAATCAAATGCCTTTTGGAGTTCTATAGGAGTTTCAATAAGGTTTATGTCATCAACATATACGGCAAGTACAACAAATTCCGATGTTGTTTTTTTTATAAAAACACATGGACAAATGGCATCATTTATATAACCTTCCTTTAATAAGTACTCACTAAGACGATTATACCACATACGTCCTGATTGCTTTAGACCATACAAAGATCTTTGCAATTTGATTGAAAATATTTCTCGGGCCTTTGAATTATGTGCGTTAGGCATTTCAAATCCCTCAGGAATTTTCATGTATATCTCATTATCAAGTGAGCCATAAAGGTAGGCGGTAACCACATCCATTAAATGCATGTCAAGCTTTTCATGGACATCAAAACTAATGAGATAACGGAACGTTATAGCATCCATAATGGGTGAATATGTCTCTTCATAATCGACACCAGGCCTTTGTGAAAATCCTTGTACAACAGGCGTGACTTATATCTTTGTACCTCATTTTTCTCATTCCTCTTGCGTACAAAGACCCATCTATAACCAACAGACTTAACACCATTAGGTGTTTGGACTAGAGGCCCAAAAACTTCACGTTTTTCAAGTGAATTCAACTCTGATTGGATTGCTTCTTTCCATTTTAGCCAATCATGTCTTTGTCGACATTCTCCAACAGATTGAGGTTCAAGATCCTCATTATCTTGCATAATGCTAGATGCAACATTATATGCAAATACATAATCCACCACTATATCCAATCGATTCAAATTTGTCTCAATATCGATTGGATTTATTGATAGTTCCTTATTTTCTTGAGTCTCGGGCTCATTGGTTTCCTCATGAATCTTAGAATTCATTAAATCATGGATTTCTTCATGAGACTCTTTCGTAGTGTCATTTTGATCATTTATTTTCTTTTTTCTAGGATTTCGATCCTTAGAACCCAATGGTCTGCCACGTTTTAGGCGTGCTTGTGACTCATTAGCTATGACACTAGAAGATTGNATGCGTCTGACATTTGATTTGCTATTCTTTGCAAATGGATAGTATTTTGCACCTCTTTTTCACAAATAGAGGTATGTGGATCAAGATGAGATAATGATGGATTTTTCCATACAATTTCCCATTTGGTTTCATCAATTTCTCCCCCTAATTTTGGGAAAAGTGTCTCATCAATTCGACAGTCTGCAAATCGAGCAGTGAATAAATCCCCCGTTAATTTTTTAAGATAGCGAATAATGGAAGGCGATTCAAACCCAACATATATTCCTAACCTTCTTTGGGGACCCATTTTGGTGCGATATGGTGGTGCTACAGGCACATATACTACGCATCTAAAAAATTTTAAATGGGATATATTAAGTTCATGACCCAAAACTAATTGCAACATGGAACATTTATGATAATTTGTCGGTCTGAGACGAACTAGCATTGCTGCATGTAAAATGACGTGACCCCAAACAGAAGTGGGCAGCCTCGTTTTCATGAGTAACGGTCTTGCTATCAATTGCAGACGTTTAATTAAAGACTCAGCAAGGTCATTTTCAGTGTAAACATGAGTTATAGGATGTTCCACTTTTATCCCAATTGATAAGAAATAATCATTAAATGCTTGGGATGAAAACTCAGCAACATTATCAAGTCTAATAGACTTAATTGGATTATCGGGGAATTGCGCCCGTAATCGAATTATTTGTGCCATTAATTTTCCAAACGCGAGGTTGCGAGAGGATAATAGGCACACATGAGACCATCCAGAGGATGCATCTATTAAGACCATAAAATATCTAAACGACCCACTAGGGGTGGATTGGTCCACAAATGTCCCCTTGTATACGTTCCAAAAATGCAGGGGACTCAATCCCAACCTTTTGTTGGTGATGGTCTTATAATTAACTTGCCTTGATAACAAGAAGTGCAAGAAAATTCATTTTTTAAAAGAACCTTTAAATTTTTAATGGATGCCCATTTGAGTTTTCTATAATTCGTCTCATCATAATTGATCCAGGGTGTCCCAATCGATCATACCAAAGTACAAAAGTATTGGAATCAGTAACCTTATGATTTACAATAGAATGTGTTTCAATTGCACTAATTCTTGTCAAATACAAGCCACAAGATAAAGATGGGAACTTCTCAATAACCCTCTTTTGGCCAGAGACATTCTTGGTAATGATGAGATATTCAAGATTATTCTCATCTATTGTCACAATATGATATCCATTTCGGCGGATATCTTTAAAACTCAACAAATTCCTTTTGGACTTGGAGGAGAACATTGAATTCTCTAGGATAAGTATTGTTCCCTTAGACAGAGTTATAGTAGCTCTTCCAGAGCCTTCAATTAATTTACTACTACCAGAAATTATAGTAACATCTGCCTTACATATACTTAAATGAGAGAAACATTTCTTCTCTTTGAATATTGTATGTGTCGTACATGAATCAACTAAACAAATATTCTTACAATTAAACTTTGATCCAAGTTTGCTTTGTGAGTTATCCATATTTACTTCCCATGGTTTGACATACAAAGAAAATATACAAATAAATATTAGTATTTTCAGATATAAAGGAAAAGAAACAAAGTTAGATTTTTCGAGCGAATTCTAGTTATAATACAAATAATTAAGTAGCTAATAATAGAATTATGCTTGAATACACATACATTTGACTTAAGCATGTCTAACATCAATCATAGACAAGATTAGCTTCAGGGCCTTTATTCTTTAGAGATGCTTGATAAAGCTCAACCAAATGTCTTGGTACACGACAAATATTTGCCCAATGCCCTTTTCCACCGCAACGATAACATTCAGTTTCTGAACCATTTGCCTTTGGCTTCTCATATTTCCCTTTCCACTTTTGGTGGTTATTTTTCTTTGGGGGGTGATTAACACCAGAAAAATTTCTTCCTTGTCCACGGCCACGGCTACGGCCATGACCACGACCACGACCATTAATAGGGCCACGGCCTTTCTCACGTTTGGCATAATGGGAATACACTTCATTCACTTCAGGCAATGGTGTAGACCCAGTTGGTCGATTTTCGTGATTTCTCATAAGAAAGTCATTGTTTCGCTCAGCCACAAGGAGAAGAGAAATCAACTCTGAGTACTTCTTGAAACCTTTCTCTTGGTATTGCTGTTGCAAGACCATATTGGAAGCATGAAACGTTGTAAGCGTTTTTTCAAGCATATCATAGTCAGTGATAGTATCTCAACAGAGTTTCAATTTAGAAGTAATTCTGAACATTGCAGAATTATATTCAGAAACAGACTTAAAGTCTTGGAGCCTCAGATGAGCCCAATCATATCGTGCTTGTGGAAGAGTGACCAACTTTAAGTTGTCATATCTTTCTTTTAAGCCATTCCACAAAACAAGTGGATCTTTGACTGTGAGATATTCTATTTTCAACCCTTCATCAAGGTGATGGCGCAAGAAAATCAAGGCCTTAGCGCAGTCTTGGGTAGATGCTTTATTTTTTTCTTTAATGGCGTCTCCAAGACCCATTGCATCTAAATGGATTTCAGCATCCAACACCCATGTCATATAGTTCTTGCCCGAAATTTCAAGGGCAACGAACTTTCTTTTCATAATGTCAGTCATAATTAAAAGAAAAGGAGAAGAGAAAAGTTATACCTTAATCTTCTCAAAGAGCTTCTTGAGACGGTAGAGTCTCGTGTTGATAACGTGTTATAAACAATAAAAGAAGAAGAACAATATTGTAGAGAAAGAGAGAGAGGAAATTCTTATTGAATTTTGGAATGATTTATAATGGGGTAAGACCCCTCTATTTATATGGGGGAAAATGACTTAGCCACAAAGTAGAACTCTCTAAAAGATAGACATTCGCTCTAAATAGAGTTCTATATATAACATCTAATATAGAGAGATTTATAACACTTCTATCAAAATGACCTAAGGACCTCCAAATTCACTTCATATCATCTCTATGTATAAAGTAATCAACTCCAAAGGACTCTTCAATGATTTGGAGATTTTATCATCAACATTCTCATCAAATTGTTACTTCCTATATATTACAAGTTTCTTATGAACTCTGGGTTCGATATTCATTTCAAGTGTAATTTTCTTGGCAGAAATTATAGCGGTTGCAAATCCTTCTTTATACTTGTTAAAGAGTGAAATTAAATTTTTTCACTTTACAGAACCTTTTTTGAATTTATATATAGTTTATTAGGTGTAACAAAAAAAATAAAACCCCCGTAAATATATGACCTTGTTATGAAACAATAAAGAACAAGAACAATATTGCAGAGAAAGAGAGAGAAGAAATTCTTATTGAATTTTGGGATGATTTACAATGAGCTAAGGCATCTCTATTTATAGGGGAAAAATGACTTAGCCACAAAGTATAACTCTCTAAAAGATAGATGTTCACTCTAAATATAGTTCTATTTATAACACTCCCTCTTGAATGTCTATTCAACAAATAATGTGCCTCGTTAAAACTTTAACTAAAATAAAACCCAATGGAAAAAAAAATTCTATAAAAGGGAAAAGAGTACATATGTTTAGAAATGCGTCTTTTGGTTGCTTTGTTAAAAACCTTGCAAGAAAAATTAAGTGAGACAAAACTTTGTAAGGGAAAAAGAGTGCAACGCGCATTAACTCCCCCTGATGAGAGCATCAATTCATATCCTTGAGTCTTCGCATCACAATCTTGTGTATTAGCTTCTTGAACGTTGATGTTGGTAGAGATTTTATGAATAAATCAGTTATATTATCACTTGAATAAATATGTTGCACCTTGAAATCATCATTCTTGTATATATATAATATCTTCATATAATACCGTGGAATAGTCTTTTCAGTATTTTTATAAAAAAAAAAAAATTCGCTATTATATTATTATGTTTATAGTTATAGGGGAATATATATGTACATAAATTGCACGTAAGACGTAGTTATTTTACTTGCTTCACGAGATTACCCTGTTCTCCATAAAAACTGACCGTTGACTATTCACGCTTTTTAAGCAAAATGAAGAGATAAAAACGTCAAGTTGCAGGATTCACAGCTCAGGGCATAAGAGTTTGGTACGCATAACTCGTCGGACCTGACTTGGTTCCGCGTCAGTAGGTCCTACCCTTTCCACTTAACTGGATTTGCTATACACGTAAAGCTGACTCATCTTAAGCTTCTTCCATTCTTTTGCCATTTTCAGTTGCAGCGCGTGTTCCTCATCTCAGCTCTGGATACAAGTTTATGACCCGATATAACTCTTGCACCTACATAGAAGTAGGGGTATCGGTCGATACTATATCATTTTCCAAATAAAGAAAAATATTTTGTTTTACAATTCTTTTGTATTATTTCAGTTTCCATTTTGAAGTTGAAAATCTAACTTTATGTTGTAAATAATTTGTGGATGAAGCCCGTGCATGAATAGTTTGTGAATAAATTTTCACTTTATGTCTATCTTTTATACTATTTTACTATAGTGATTTTTATTTTTTGTGTCTATAAAAGGCTATGTAAATGACATTGTAAAGATACACGAATCTCTAATTTTATCCTTAACCCCCGCTAAGTTGAGCCATATTTTATTAAGGTATGTATCATTATATTCATTTTGGTTATGGTAGTACTATCTTATGCTCACTATTTGCGGACTCTTGGGCATCTTAAATAGTTCAAGTACATTGCAGTGATAAACTAACTATTTCCTTCAGTACACAACTCTTAGATGACCTCAAAGTCATTAAACTAGCTACCCCCTAATGACATATTTATAATATTCATGGACTTCCTCCTTCAAAACATATCTTTAAGGCATTTTGAAGAACTGTGAGAAATGAATTGACAAGTAAAATTTCACATTAGTTTAATTACTTTATATTTAATCGATTGGAATGTATAAATAATGTTAGTCATGTTCAATTATTTTAACACGCATATATATATATATATATATATATGCGTGTTAAAATAATTGAACATGACTAACATTATTTATACATTCCAATCGATTAAATATAAAGTAATTAAACTAATGTGAAATTTTACTTGTCAATTCATTTCTCACAGTTCTTCAAAATGCCTTAAAGATATGTTTTGAAGGAGGAAGTCCATGAATATTATAAATATGTCATTAGGGGGTAGCTAGTTTAATGACTTTGAGGTCATCTAAGAGTTGTGTACTGAAGGAAATAGTTAGTTTATCACTGCAATGTACTTGAACTATTTAAGATGCCCAAGAGTCCGCAAATAGTGAGCATAAGATAGTACTACCATAACCAAAATGAATATAATGATACATACCTTAATAAAATATGGCTCAACTTAGCGGGGGTTAAGGATAAAATTAGAGATTCGTGTATCTTTACAATGTCATTTACATAGCCTTTTATAGACACAAAAAATAAAAATCACTATAGTAAAATAGTATAAAAGATAGACATAAAGTGAAAATTTATTCACAAACTATTCATGCACGGGCTTCATCCACAAATTATTTACAACATAAAGTTAGATTTTCAACTTCAAAATGGAAACTGAAATAATACAAAAGAATTGTAAAACAAAATATTTTTCTTTATTTGGAAAATGATATAGTATCGACCGATACCCCTACTTCTATGTAGGTGCAAGAGTTATATCGGGTCATAAACTTGTNAGAAGAATTATTTATCATGGGTCCTTGATGCTGAAATTCACCTTGACGCTAAAGGTCTTGAAAATACTATTATACAAGGAAATGAAGCATCAAAGAAGGCCATGATTTTCCTTCGTCATCATCTACATGAAGGGTTAAAAACTCAATATTTAACCGTAAAAGATCCACTTGAATTATGGACTAATTTGAAGGACCGATACGACCACCTAAAACTTACGGTATTACCGAAAGCTCGGTGTGAGTGGATACATTTAAGGTTGCAAGACTTTAAAACCGTAAGTGAGTATAATTCTGCTATCTTTAAAGTAAGTTCTCTATTAAAATTATGTGGAGACACTATCACAGACGAGGACTTATTGAAAAAAATATTTTCTACTTTTCACGCTTCAAATGTGATGCTACAACATCAATACTGTGAAAAGGGTTTTAAGAAATATTCCGAGTTAATCACATGCCTACTTGTGGCAGAGCAGAATAATACTCTATTAATGAAAAATCATGAAGCCCGTCCCACTGAGTCAGCTCCATTCCCGGAAGTGAATATTGTAGCAACATATGATAAGTTTGAAAGAAAATAAAATAATTGCCGTGGTCCTAGACATGGTCGTAAACGTGGACGTGGCAGGGGACGAAAAAATTATCGTCATTATGATGGAAATAAACTGGAGAACAATAATGGTTTTCAAATTAATCCTTCAAAGGGTAAAATTAGTATGTGTCACCGATGTGGTATGAAATGTCATTGGGCACGCATTTGTCGTACGCCAGATCATTTTGTCAAACTTTATCAAACCTCCGTCAGAAAGAAAAAAAATAATGTGGAGGCACACTTGAACTTTCAAAATAATGATGATGAAGCAGGCCCCTCAAACAAATATGATTCCGAGGCACATCTTGCATATAAAGATGATGATTTTGGAGGCCTAGCAAATATTACTCATTTAGAAGCTGGAGACTTCTTTGAGAATATTGACTGAAGAACTAATCATCTTACTGGGGAATGAAGATATAACAAAAGTTGTCATTTTTTTATATGTTTGCAATTAGTTTACTTTTCTTGAGTATACTTTTCTAATGCACCATGTATTGCTAGTTTCTACATTCCTAATGTATTTCTTAATGTTCTTTTTTGTTTGTCTTCATATTTCTTCTGATGTACTTTTTGATTTTTTTTTTAATGAAGAATATGAAAATTCCCCAGTCTTCAGTTGGACTTAAGATTAATAAAGATGATATATGTCTTCTGGATAGTGCTACAACACACACTATTTTAAGAGATAAGAGATATTTCTCTTATTTGGTAATGAAAGCAGCCAATGTTAATACAATATCCGGTAGTACAAGATTAATTGAAGGTTCTGGAAGAGCCAATTTATTACTACCAGGAGGAACAAATTTGGCTATTGATGAAGCACTATATTGTAGTAAATCTCAAAGAAACTTATTAAGTTTCAAAGGTATTCGCCAAAATGGCTATCATATTGAGACTATAAATGATGAAAAGATTGAATATCTGTATATTACTACAATAATGTCAGGTAAGAAATATGTGCTTGAAATGTTACCTGCTCTTTCCTCCGGCTTATACTACACAAGTATTAGCAAGATTGAAACACATGTCATAGTAAATAAAAAATTTACTAATCAAGATAATTTTATTATTTGGCATGACCGGTTGGGTCATCCTGGTTTCTAATATGATGCGTAAAATAATTGAGAATTCACATGGACATTCAATGAAAAACCAGAAGATTCTTCAATTTAAGGAATTCTCTTGTGCTTCATGTTCTCAAGGCAAATTAATTATTAGACCATCAACTATTAAAGTTAGGATGGAATCCCTTGCATTTCTGGAACGTATACAAGGTGATATATGTGAGCACATTCACCCTCCATGTAGACCATTCAGATATTATATGGTTTTGGTAGATGCATCTACAAGATGGTCACATGTATGCTTACTATCAACTCGCAATATGGGATTTGCGAGATTATTGGCTCAAATAATGAAGCTAAGAGCACAATTTTCAGATTATGTAATTAAGACAATTCGTCTTGATAATGCTGGTGAGTTTATATCCCAAGCCTTTAATGATTATTGTATATCAACTGAGATAACAATTGAGCATCCAGTTGCTCATGTTCATATACAAAATGTTCTAGCAGAATCATTGATCAAACACCTCCAATTAATTGCTAGACCAATGCTTATGAGAATAAAACTTCTCATTTCAGTATGGGGACATGCTATTTTGCATGTAGCAGCACTTGTGCGGATAATGCCCACAAGTTATCATAAAGTCTCCCCATTATAATTGGCTTTTGGTCAGGAGCCAAATATTTCCCATCATAGAATCTTTGGTTGTGCGACATATGTTCCAATTGCTCCACCACAACGCACAAAGATGGGTCCTCAAAGAAGGTTGGAGATATATGTTGGATATAAATCTCTTTCTATTATAAAATATATAGAACCGATGACTGGAGATTTATTTACGGCAAGATTTTCTGATTGCCATTTTGATGAATCAGTATACCCAACATTAGGGGGAGAAAATAAGCAGCTGAAAAAGGAGATAGATTGGAATGCATTATCACTATCTCATTTAGATCCCCGAACAAATCAATGTGAACGAGAGGTTCAAAAGATTATTCATTTGCAAAATATTGCAAATCAATTGCCAGATGCATTCACTGACCTACCAAGGGTGACTAAGTCACATATTCCAGCTGCTAATGCTCCAATTCGAGTTGATATCCCGGTAGGACAATCAAACAAGGCAAATGAGTCTATGCCACGCTTGAAACGTGGTAGACCAATCGGTTCTAAAGATAAAAATTCTCGAAGAAAAAAATGAGCAAATGATCAAAGTGATCATAACATGGAGGTAGTGGCTAAAGAAGAGCCCTGAGACGTAACAAATGATAAGACCTTAGGGGAGGTCCAGGCACCTGAAAATAATGAGAATGAAGAGATATCAATAAGTTACGTCTCAATAGGAAAAAAATGGAACCGAAATAATATTGTTATCGATAACATTTTTGCTTATTATGTTGTTGTTCAAATAATGCAATAAGATGGAGATCTTGAACCAAAATCTGTCGATGAATGTAGATAGAGAAATGATTGGCCAAAATGGAAAGACGCTATCCAGGCAGAATTAACTTCACTTGGAAAACGTGAAGTCTTTGGACCCATAGTTCGAACACCTGAAGGTATAAAGCCAGTAGAGTACAAATGAGTTTTTGTGAGAAAACGAAATGATAAAAATGAAGTCGTTAGATATAAAGCACGACTTGTGGAACAAGGGTTTTCACAAAGGCCTAACATTGGTTATATGGAGACATATTCTCCTGTATTGGATGCTATCACCTTCAAGTATCTCATAAATATGGCAGTGCATGAAAAACTTGCGTCTATTGTCACAACCTATTTGTATGGATCATTAGATAATGAAATTATTATGAGAATACCTGAGGGATTTAAAGTTTCAGAAGCACATAAAAGTTCTCGTGAAACTTGTTAAATAAAGCTTCAGAAATCTTTATATGGATTGAAACAATCAGGTCGTATGTGGTACAATCTCCTGAGTGAATACCTGTTGAAAGAAGGGTACATAATGATCCAATTTGTCCTTGTGTCTTTATAAAAAGGTCTGGATCTGCATTTTTTATAATCGTCGTGTACATTGAGGATTTAAATATCATTGGAACTCCTGGGGAGCTTCCAAAAGCAGTAGATTATTTGAAGAAAGAATTTGAAATGAAAGATCTTGGAAAGACAAGATTTTGTCTTGGTCTACAAATTGAGTATATGAAAGATGGAATATTTGTCTATCAATCAACACACTGAAAAGATTTTAAAGCGATTCTATATGGATAAAGCACATCCATTGAGTACCCCAATGGTATTGAGATCACTTGATATAAAGAAAGATTCATTCCGACCTCATAAAAATGATGAAGAGCTTCTTGGTGCCGAAGTACCATATCTTAGTGCAATTGGGGAATTAATGTATCTTGCCAATAATTTCCGACCAGATATAACTTTCTCAGTAAGCTTATTGGCAAGATTTAGTTCCTCGCCAACACAAAGACACTGAAATGGTATTAAACATATATTCATATACCTCCAAGGGACCATTTATATGGGTTTATTTTATCCAAATGGATCCAAGTCATCTTTGATTGGTTATGCAGACGCATGATATTTGTCTGATCCCCATAAAGCTCGATCTGAGACAGGCTATTTGTTTACAAGTGGAGGTACAACCGTAACAAACTATGGTTGCTATTTCTTCAAATCATGCAGAGATAATAGCCATTCACGAAGCAAGTCGAGAATGCGTTTGGTTAAGATCAATAACTCAACATATTTAGGAAACATGTGGTCTTTCTTTGAAAGAAAAATACTCCAACAACATTGTATGAAGACAATGCTGCATGTATAGCTCAACTGAAAGTAGGATATATTAAAGGAGACAGAACAAAACATATTTCACCAAAATTCTTCTTCACTCATGATCTTCAAAAGAATGGTAAAATAGATGTTAAAAAGTTCGTTCAAGTGATAATTAGGCAGATCTGTTTACTAAGGCATTGCCAACCTCAACATTTGAGAAGTTAATATACAAGATTGGAATGCGGCGTCTCCGAGACCTTAAGTGATATGTTAACCAGGGAGAGTAAAAATACGCGTTGTACTCTTTTTTCCTTAACTAAGGTTTTGTCCTATTGGATTTTCCTGGTAAGGTTTTTAATGAGATAGCAAATAATGCGTATTGCTAATAACTATGTATTTCCAACATTTTTTTTCTATTAAGCTCTTAATGATTTTTTTTACATGGTCATCCAAGGGGGTGTGTTGTAAATAGTTTATGGATGAAGCCCATGTATGAATAGCCTGTGGATGGATTTCCACTTTATGTCCATCCCTTATACTATTTTACTATAGTGATTTTTTACTTTTTGTGCCTATAAAAGGCTATGTAAATGACATTGTAAAGATACACCAAAGGAAGTGAAATACTCCTTCTTCTATTTTTGTTTCATATTTACATTTTACTAAATTACTTTTATTTTATAACACTTTAAAAATATTTCAAGTGGAAAAATAATTTTTACTTACATAAATTCAAACTTCAATTTTATTTTGAAATTTCATCTTTCAACACTTTGATTTGCAAGTCGAACAAGTTCTCTAACATGTTTTTATCTAAATTTGGATAATATATAGGATGGAATTGAAAAAAAATACTTAAAATTAAAGCTAAAAAGTAGCTCATGCAAATTAAACAAACATTTGTGCAAGTTGATTTCTATTCTGACACAAACTTAAAGACAAAATATTACTTAAGTTACAAATTTAAAAATGTCGATTCAAAATGCAATTTCGTGTAACTATTATGATATTTTACCTGAAATTTAAATATGTTTCTCGTGTCAAAGTTTAATGTACTCATGAAATAGCCAATAAAACGTGAGGCTTTGTGTCCTTAACTAGACAATCCGGGTCAGCACCCAACAGTATTCGGGTGCACCGGCTTTTGATTGTCTTAGCACTCGCCACTTTAGAAGAGTGAAACGAACGGTCACGTGAATTAATCCTTTCAACGCGTCTTTAGAGATAGATAACATATAAAATAGCTGTGGAAGCTCTGATTTTAAATTAAGGACTCTACGGATTTTCACGTAAGGACTCCAAACATTCCAATTTTCATGCAAGGACTATTTTATCTCACGTTTCAGATTTTAGATTTTCACTTTAAGGACTCAATAGATTTTCTATTAAGGACTCCAAATATTCCAATTCTCAGGGAAGGACATTTTTATCTGACGTGGAAAACTTTCGATTTTTCAGTTAAGGACTCCAAATATTTCAATTCTCAGGGAAGGACTTTTTAATCTCACTATAAATACTCCCATTTTCAACCCTCTTTACACAACACAATTTCATAAGCAATTTGCGTTATTTGCGTAGTTGCACTTTTGGCCTTTTGTCGTTTCTTGAAATTTAGTCCTTTTTTCATTTTCTTGAATTTTTTTTTGGGGGGAAGATGACTATCGTCATTGAGCAGCCTGAGTTTGGTATTGTCCTAAATTTCTTTTTCTTTTTTTAATTTTGTCATTTTAAGAATTTTTTTATTATCAATAAGCACACTTAATATTTCACATTACATGGGATTTTCTAAATTCTGATCCTTTTTTGGTCAGGTTTGCAAGTAGAGGAGAAACAAATACCATGCAATACCAATGAGCTTATTTTGGATGGTGGATTTGTGGTACCAAAGCAATTGTCTTGTGACGGTGGATTTGAAGTGCCAGAAATCAATTCATTTGGCCAATCATTTAGGTATGTGGATTAAATTTTTTGCTTTTGTTCAATTTATTAGTTTTTACTTTTTTTATGCGGCGTCCGATATCCGGCCTCACTAAATCTTGATTCACGCTCGAACGGTTATATCTATTAATTCGATACCTCTAATTAAGAATGAAAAAGTACTTACGACTCATTATTTTCATTCATTCAGTGATGCTAACTCCAAAACCGGTAGAGATTATTTGTTTAGGATTACTTTTTAGTGTTTATAGTTTCATGCAAATGTCATGTACAAAACAAAAGTAAAAGAAAATAGAAAGAGACTAATTTAATACTATGAAATTGTTGAACAGGGATTATAATGCAGAAAGTGAGAGACAGAAGACAGTGGAAGAATTCTATAGAGTTCAACACATCAACCAAACTTATGACTACGTAAGTGCTTATAAACGCCTTTCAACCAAAAACAGAAATTACTAAGAAAATTCTCTAATCATTATTTTTCATATTCTAAAACTTTTTTTTAAGTGTAAATGTGGAGTTAACAAATTATGAAAATGATTAATTGGCAATTGATTAGGTGAAGAAAATGAGGGAAAAATATGGGAAGTTGGACAAAGTGTTAATGAGTATTTGGGAATGCTGTGAGCTACTGAATGATGTGGTGGATGACAGTGACCCTGACTTGGATGAACCCCAAATTGAGCACTTATTGCAAACTGCTGAGGCTATAAGAAAAGACTATCCAAATGATGATTGGCTTCATTTGACTGCCCTCATTCATGGTATGTGCTACTCCCCCCACCCCCCCNTTATATATCACTATTTGATTAAATACGAAATTCTTTTAAATTTTTTAAAAATTTGTGGATAAACAAGATAAAATGAGTAATATAAAATTAAATTTAGAAAAGAAATGATATTTTTTGGGGCCGGAACTTGTACATAGAGGGGCGGAGCAATGGTGTTAGTTGCGGGTTCGGCCGAACCCAGTAATTTTTGTTCAAATTTTATATTTATAGTAAGAAATCTAATAAATATTAATTTAGAACTCAATAACTTAAAATTATTATAATAGCTCCGTCTTTATATAAGCAACACTTATAAAGAGGTGCATGCATAAAGGTTTAGAACTCTTTTCTTATTTGAATCTTAAGGATAAATTAGAAAGATAAGTATATCAGATAAATTAGGCCAGAGGGAGTATACTATTGTTATCATTCATTTTCAAGACAATTAAGACCTACTTTTGTTATAGTTTTATGGTATAATTTTGTTAAGCATGTTAGTATATACCCCATTTATATCCTTTAGATCCTGCTTTACGAGTTACTTATGCCATACGCATATACTACTTTCTTTATTTTATTTTATTTTATTTATTTTATTTTATTTTGTTTCTTATAATGCAATATAATATGGACTACAGATCTTGGAAAAGTACTACTTCTTCCTAGCTTTGGAGGGCTACCTCAATGGGCTGTTGTTGGAGATACGTTCCCATTAGGTTGTGCTTTTGATGAATCAATTGTTCACCACAAGGTAAAACTTTCTTTAATTTTCTTCTCCTAAAATGTCTTCCTTTGACAAATGTAAACTAAAATACATGATTAATTAATTAAGAAAATTTATAATTTTAACCGCTATAAAAAATAATAAACAATAGAATGTATTTTTCTTAATATATATATATATATATATATATATATATATATTTTTTTTTTTGGCTAACGAATACAATTAATTTCGGCTGGACAATTTTGTATTTTGCCCGTTAATTAACATATGCAATTTTCTATATATGCAGTACTTTAAGGAAAATCCAGACACAAACAACCCTCTTTACAACACCAAGAATGGTGTATACAAAGAAGGCTGTGGACTTGACAAGGTTGTTATGTCATGGGGACATGATGATTACATGTATTTGGTTGCCAAGGAAAATGGAACTACTCTGCCTTCTGCTGCTTTGTTTGTCATTCGTTACCACTCTTTCTATGGTAAATATAATTTTTTATTTTTTTAATGTTTGAGTAATTCAATGTTTATTGAGCTGGGATTAATTAATTAAATTTTTTTTAAAAATTGCAGCGTTACATAGGGCAGGAGTATACACACACTTGATGAATGAGGAAGACAGAGAGAACATGAAGTGGCTTAAGATTTTCAAGTAATTAATTTATGTTCTTCTCCACTTTTAATAGCTCTAGAATAGTATAAATTACAGTTTTATAAGATGATTTACAAAATTTTATATATATGTGCAGCAAATACGATTTGTACAGCAAGAGCAAAGTTAGAATTGATGTAGAAAAGGTCAAGCCATACTACATCTCCCTCATTGAAAAGGTGAATGCTTTAATTGGCTACTTTAACTTAATCTGTTTTTTTTTAATAATATATATGTATTTCAATAAATCTTTCATTGGCTGATGGATTTTCCTTTTCCTTCAATTTGTTGCAATGCAGTATTTTCCAGCAAGGCTCAGATGGTGACTGTTTTAAGTTGTAATGAGAGAGTTATGGATTCCTGGTGGCGGATTAGGTGTATAAAAATGAGTAAAATATTTAAACATAGGCCAGAAATTCACCACTGCTGTTACAAAAATTGTTTATGCTTTGTCCATGTATTTTTCTTTTCTGTTTCTGAAAATGTATTTCTTTATTTAATTCTTTAATAAATGAAATCTTCATAAATGCATTGGATATATGCATATCTCCTTTCTTCTTTATAACTTCTCAGTAGCAGGTTAATTATCTATGCATATAAAACTATTGTTACCGAAAAAGAAAAAAATAAAGATTTTTTTTTGAAAAGGAAAAAAAGAGGAGAATTATCTAACTAATTAGAAATACAAAAATATATTGGATTTAGAAATTGAGATGATAAATGAAAAGCCATCCCATGAATTCAGCCTTGGATATGGTGGAAGCTTGAAGGATGGAGGAGGATATAAGCATGTAACACAACATCACAAGAAAAATTTACTTACTTTTGGTGTTTATATCAAATTTTTGAAAGCATGTATGTGGTTGTTAGATAAAATTATCGCTTAACCATAATTTATTACTACATATTCTTAATGCCATTTATCGTATAAAAACGACAAATTAATATAATTGGCATAAAATTGAGTGCGAATAGAGTACTTATCGATCCTGAAGTGTTTTAAAAAAGTGGGGGATGCGAGTCCCATTTTAACTTTTCTACTTTATCAATTATAAGTTTACAATAACAAAATATGAAAAATACATTAAAATTATAAGCTTTTTAAATTAAATTACCTATTAATTTTTTACATAAATTCTTGGAATTCTACTAATTATGAATAATACAAAAGCTTATAAAGTACCATGACATACGAATTAACTGAATATCTTAATATCCCAAAAATTAAATTATCATTTTGGAATGAACGTCTCACATGTACAATTTAAGATTTTCTCTTCAAAGACAACTTATTTTGTTGTTGAAATTTTGTCTCCGAGGCAACCAAATATTAGCTACTGCGTTGCTTCTCTTTCTAAACATATGAGAAACTGAAGGTCCCTTTTTATAGGGAAAGTTGCCGTTCCTCCAACCATTAGGAATGGTTGGTTTACACTTTACAACAACTTGCATTTGGAAATTGCGTCGATCTGCGGCCAAAAACTTAATATAAAAACATGTTTTCTTCTTTTCAAATAGAGATTCTAACACTGAAATCCTCATAGGGTAAGTTACCGTTCTGCAGTCTCGATTATTGGAAAATAAATCACAAGGTAGGGATAAGGTTTGTGTGCACACTACCTCTTTAATCCCACTAATGAAATTACATTAGATTTGTTATTGTTGTTATAATTATGTTTGTTCACTCTAAAAATCAAGTAACAATTAAACTTGTAATATGATTTTAAAGATACGTGATTTCGCTTAATACTAATTGATAATCTTAGAGATAAATGATGTGAATTAACAAGAATGTAAAACAAACCAATGCTTAGATAATGCCCTCGAGCTGATGAACTCTCGAGAATAACGAGATAAAAACAGTTAAAGAACAGTAAGTTGATGAGCAGAAGAAAGAAATATTATATTGCCTTGATATTCGTGAATGCAGTACTTACAAATAATGGGGACTCCTCTTTATATACTAGAGGATTTCTTATTATGATACAATTCTAATTACGGAGAAATCCCATGATTGGTACCAATAACCGCTCTTGATTTGATCTGTTCCGGGATTTCCGCCGTGATCTTTGACCAGTTACGAGTATCTCGCCATTCCGTTATTATGCTCCACTAGAAGTCGGTCATACTTAGTCTTGATTGTTGCTGGCCTCGGTCTCAACTGACACTTCGATTTCTAGGCTTGATGCCTCATCTTCGAGCTCGGGTCTGATTCATTACGAGGCTACCCCCGATGCAGCTCCATTACCTCGATCAAACAGTAAAATCGGGTGGGCCCGATTTTGACCGTATACAGATAGTCTCCTCGTTTCTTGAAGTGTAACGAGAAGAAACGAACTGAGACGTCGATTTAATACCTCGACCAATTATGATGTCACCCTCGTGACGTAAGTGACGGAGGCTTCTAAAGCGTCGCGTCTGCACAATTTTCAAGATCATTCATTAGTGCCAGTTGATGGTCGACCACCAGTGTTTTCAAACTGTCACAGCAGATATTATAAATAGACCATCTTCATAATTTTCACAAACATTACTTTCAAAATTTCTCCTAATCTTCAAAAATTCTTTTACTCCCTTCAAGCTTATCAATTATGCCGGTTCTTCAAATCCCATTTGCCAATCTTTTCTTAAAAACAACAAGTTCGCTTACTTCTTTCTTTGACCTCATATAACAATAGAGAAAACATCAAAAACGGTTCCTCAAAAGGAAAAAGCCTCCTCATCACGGCCAACCAGCGATAAAACGTCGGTAGAGCCACGTGTCGAAGAGTGCATTCCCGGGTCATGCGACCTCACTTCCGATTTTAAAGTTAAAAACCCTCTTCGGTTCTTGGCCGATGTGAGCCTATGTCGAGATATATATGCTCGATAACTGAAGGTGATCTCGAGCAGGTGAAAAACGATTTCCACTAGGAAAACAAGGAGGTGGTGATTCCTACCCTCGAGGAGGATAATAACACTCATGTGAAAAGGTTTTTAAGTGTTTACACTTACCCTTTCACGCGGGGTACCGTTGACCCGTTATAATCAACTTCTGCCGCCAATACCACATAACTTTAGGCCAAATCTACCCATATTTTTGGTGCATCGTTGTTTTGCTCCGATTCTTCATGAGCAAGGTCGAATGGATGTCTTTCACCTTCGATCATCTCATTAGAATATACAACCCCTATCTCTATCGAAGCGGATTAATAAGGCTTCAGCGTCAGGCCACAAAGGTGCTGTTCTCGAGCATAGACGAGAACAAAGATCGAGGATGGATGGGCCAATTTGTCCGAGTCAGGACTTCCGACATAATCCCGATCGAGAAGATGTCATTCCCCGAAGAATGGAACATGAAGCGTAAGTAAAAACCCAATAGCTTATGTTGATTGTTCTGATTCCGTTACCTTTTCTCATCTACATTCTTCCTTATGGTGCAGCGGCCTCTTTGGTGCTCGGTACGGTCCAGAACCTTGTAGGCTGGGTTCGAAAACTGCCTCGACTTCTTTGTACGTTGAGCGCTCGTGGCGCGATTTGGCCGAGGGCCGATGGGAGGCAAAAATCACGGTAATTTTCTCTGTCTGCTCGATGCCTTCCTGTGAAATGCTTTAGTTTTACTTGATTTCCTCCCATACAGGTCCTGGAGACAAAGCCGTCATGAGGCCGCCTCCACCAGGGGAAGAGGAGGTCCCGAAATTGGCTAAGGATAAAAAAAGGAGAAGGGTCTCGCCTTCTGATGCTTCAAAGCCTAAGAAGAGCGAGGCTCGTAAGTCAAAGAGTGACACCATCGCTCTGCCTGCTGACATAGTCCAAAAACTACGAGATAAAGAAGAGGAAGGAGAAGATGCCGACTGTGTGCTGGTGGATCGAAAGAGGGGAAGCGTCGAAGCTTCAAAAACAGCTGAGCCAGTGTTGGTCGAGGAGACTCATCTTCGGACCAAGGATATCCCAGAAGATGGTCCGAGCAAAGTCCCCGAGCCATCGGGTGTCGATGATGTCTCCCGCCGTGACGAACAATCAACGAGCGTGCCTGAAGGGTCAGGTTCTGAGGCCCTTCGAAAAGGAGAAAGTGCCCCAAGTGACTTGCTTGGGGCGATCAATATTGACGATTCGTCGCACGACCCCACATTTTCTGAAGGGAAATTTCATGAAGCTCAGTCTATGGAGACTCCCGATGAGGGAACGGACCACGAAGGGGATGCCATATTCCATGGCTGCTTCACGGGGGTCGATGACGTTCCCGACCTGGATGTAACAATCATTTTCGGTGAGGCTCAGTGACTCCTGAACCAAGTAAATTTTAACCCCGTTATTATGTTTGCGTTTGCTTTTATTTCCTCTTGTCTGATTTCCTTCCTTTCTACATAGGCTGTGACGCTCCATCGAGAGGTATTTTCCAAATCCCGAGCTGAGCTGAACCGGTGTGAGGCTGATCTCAAAAGGATCATAGAGGAGAGAGACACCCTCAAACTCCTATATATGCAAAAAGAAGAGAAGATCATGGGCCTTCGAGCCGAATTGGCAAGAGCTCATAAAGAGCAGACCGATCTCATCGAGCAGGTAACGTAAATCTTTGGGTAGCTTGACATATTAATTTGATATTGGTGACGAACACTTGGATTCTGAAGGTTCAACAGAAGGCCGATGTTACACCCCATGTTTTCGTACGTGAGAGTACATCGTAAGTCAATAGATGAAAGCTCAGAAATAAGATTATATTTTATGGAATATAAAGTAAGTTAATCATGTTACATTGGAGATTACAAATATTTAAGATCATGAATAACGAGTACCAAGAGGGTTGGAAAGCTTAGAACCTAAACCAATTGAAGAAAATAAGTTTCGTCGAAAGTCGACGAGTTTGGAATGTTATAACATGTACTTTAGGGTGAGACTATGGTTCATTACATGATAAGGAGGTTATGCTATGACTTAATTTTTATTGTATGATAGTTTTGTTCTACATTTTTAAGTCAAGCAAGTTGTGGAACAAAAGTCGGCAAAGGTCTTCACAAGTTACACTCATAATGTGCTTAAAATTAGGTCAAATGTAATTGATATTTTCTCCCAATATACTTGGAGTTATTGTATGATCTACCAACCAAATTTAATATCTATGAGTCTAGTTTCCAATGCATTAAACCTTTCATCATTACGATGTAGGAGTAGAGAGATATTTGCGGTTTCGCGAGACTGCGCAGACATCATAAGTGACAAGTAGGTGGATCACTAGAGCTTTTTGAGCAATACATTTCATGTGATATATGAAGTCTTATTGATACATATAATATACCAAGTTCTACATTTTTAAGTCAAGCAATTTGTGGAACAAAAGTCGGCAAAGGTCTTCACAAGTTACACTCATAATGTACTTAAAATTAGGTCAAATGTAATTGATATTTTCTCCCAATATACTTGGAGTTATTGTATGATCTACCAACCAAATTTAATATCTATGAGTCTAGTTTCCAATGCATTAAACCGTTCATCGATACGATGTAGTAGTAGAGAGATATTTGCGGTTTCGCGAGATTGCGCAGACATCATAAGTGACAAGTAGGTTGATCACTAGAGCTTTTTGAGCAATACATTTCATGTGATATATGAAGTATTATTGAGACATATAATATACCAAATCGAAAGTATTGGAATTTATTTTCCAACACTCTTAACCGTTCGCTCATAGGACATCAGGATAAAAAGATATAAGCGTCGGAAGATGGACCAATCCTAGGGTGCCAAGCTAGCACCTCTTTGACTTTTCCAAACTTGATATATATAAACCTTAGGTCGGATTTCTCTTCATTATTCAGCATAAAAATACCAGAAAATACCCATAATAATACCTCAAGCTATATTCTAGGGTTACAAAGAATATTATCATTCCGGGCATAAAATTGAGAAGCAATAACATCAAAACGATCCCTACGACATAAGTGTCATTATACCGCCTCTCCTTTTTCTTTGTAGTTAGAGTTTTGGAAGGTAATTCATAGTTAAGAAACTTTTAATATATGTATTTAAGTGTTTAAATATCAAGGAAGGTTGATACATATGTTTCCTAATAGTTAGAACTCACGGGACGGTGATCGGAAGTCGTGAGTTCGAGTTATTTGACTTGTAGCGGACTTTTTTGTGTTGCTGTTGAGATGTGTGTTTTACTACTGTTTTGTGGAGTTTTGGAGGAGGAAGGGTGTTGAGAAACACCATATAGATTTAGGGTTGTGAGCTGGTCGTTCGTTATAACATTTTCGGGTCATTTGACACGACTACGGTGGTCGTCTTATGTGTGAAGTGATTAGGTTGTGTGTGGACTTTTTTGGGAGGCTCAATATGATTATTATTGATGTTGATTGGGCTGTTTGGTGATTTTTTTGACTTGTTTTAATTCATATAAATAGGGGAGAGGTGTTGTCCGTTTCATCGTAAAATAGGTTGTGGTCGATACATAATAGTTATGACGCTTAAATGATAACGATAGTGTCGTTACTCTTATTATAGATTAAGGAGTTGTGACATTTGCGTAGCTTGAGGTTGGGGAAGTATATACAATGTATGTGAGGCTATCATTTTCCTTCTTTTGCACGACTCCAATTGTACATAATGCAATGAACGAGCTTCCAAAGATATCTACTCTTTGAAGCTAGCAGTACTTACATTGTTTCCCTTCTTATGTAACAATTGATGTTGAGGTTGCTTCTCTTATTCTTATGTTATCAATGTTGTTGGTACTTCCTGGTTCTTATAAGATTCTCGATGAAGAGCTAGCCCTAATGATGTGTACGGAGAATATCGACCTTACGTCACTCTGAAATGTTCAGAACATGATTCCAATGAGTCCTGCATGCATTATATATATGTATCTATTTTACTCTACCGAGCCAAGTTATAGTCGGCCGGGTATGGAACCTATTGTCCAACCATTGATCAGTTGGGTTTATCGAGCCCTCTTTGAGGTCGGGTATGATATGATGATGATGATGCCCACAGAGGCGAATGTTCTATGATGATGATGATGCCTACAGAGGCGGATGATTAAAAAGATTATGTGTATTTATGTATCATGCATTTCATGTTAATGTCTCTTAGAAGCACTCAGATGCTACAAGTTGTATCTCCTACATCTCTCTTTACATTACTGTTCTTATTCATGCTTTCCTGCCTTACGTACTCATTACTTTATTCGTACTGACGTCCTTTTATTTGTGGACGCTACATGTCGTGCTGCAGGTCCTGATAGACAGGTAGACAAAGCTCCCCCACCACAATAGGCTTTCCAGTTCAGCGGTTATAGGCGAGATCCATTCTCCGGACTTGCCATGGTCTTGGTATGCATTTTTGTTATAGATATTATGGGTATGTCGGGGCCTTGTTCTGGCTATGTTTCGTTACTTATGCTCCTTTGGAGGCTCATAGACAGGTGTCGACTCATGTATAGTTTGGTATGCTTATTTGGCTAATTTTTGTTGTATAGTCTTTCATGGCAGCGTTGTAGCTCGTACCTTTTATGTAGTTTCTTACCAATCTTGTCATCCCATGTGATGTATGTTCATGATCCATATCTACCATTTATATTGATCTCGTTATCCCTTAAAGATAATAAGAAGGTTAGATAAAATGTACGTTGGTGCTCGGCAAGTATGGCCCGGGTGCTAGTCATGAT
>ML428006.1:0-51390 GCA_005239525.1 Nicotiana knightiana
GTGCACGGCATCACCCTTCGTGCTTTAACACTCTTCCTCACCCAAACAGCAATCACAAACAAAAGGAAAGGGAGTCAACAGAATAGAAATAGGAATCCCGGCAAGGGAACAATAACAGTAATCTCAACATCCCAGCAAGGGAGACAATACCAAGACAAGTACACGGCATCACCCCTCGTGCTTTACTCTCATTCTCACCAAGACAAGTGCACGGCATCACCCTTCGTACTTTAACACTCCTCCTTACCCAAACAGCATTCACAAACAAAGGGCAAGGGGGTAAACAAAATATAAATAGAAATCCCGGCGAGGGAACATGTATTAAACAATTAAATCCCGGCAAGGAAACATCAATTAAACAATTATATCCCGGCAAGGGAACTTCAATTAAACAATTAAATCCCAGCAAGGGAACAATGCAACGATGACCTGACAAGGCTATATTTCAATAACTCATTCTCTTTCTTTCACTTTCATTTCCATTATTTATTCTATCACTTGAGCCAATGCTCCAAAGGATGTAATTATCTCATATTCCTTCATCATTCGTTTTACAATTTGAGCCAATGCTCCAAAAAATATAATATCTCATATTTCTTCACTATTCGTTTCACAATTATAGCCAATGCTCCAAAGATGTAATATCTCATAATTCTTCATTATTCGTTTCACAATCTGAGCCAATGCTCCTCGAAGTTTAAAGATCACAATTCCCTTCACATGCTCTTTACAACATATAGAAATCATCAATTAAGCATGGAAGTTACAACAAAATCGGAATACTCGCAATAATAAGACTCACGGTCATGCTAGACACCAATGTATAGATACTCGTCACCATGCCTATACATCGTACTCTACATTTATCAATTAGCAAATAAGACTCAACTCATATTCCTTCAAGTTAAGGTTAGACCAAACACTTACCGAGGGTCCAAAATATAGCAATCAACCCTCTCACACCGCCTTCCCTTTAGAATTCAACTTCGGAATGGTATTATATAGGCATAATCAACTCAAGTATATCAATAATGATTCAATAATTCAATTACATAGCCTAATTACCCATTTCCATGCATTCTTCCAAAATAACAAAATTCAACCCCGGGCCCGCTCGCTCGGATTCTTGTAATTCTCGAAGAAAACACTCACCCAAAGCCTAAGGATCATTAATATACGATCTCTACTTTATTTCATGGCCAATTCACAGAAAATTCTCAAGTGCTCACAAGTTCTAGGTTACTACCCAATTTCTTGAATTTTTGCACTAGTTTATGTAGTTAATTAAGCTAGGATGCATGCATGAAACAAATTTCTGGGTAGAGTTCACTTACCTTATAGAACCTGGATGAAAGCTATTAAAAATGGAGGAAATCGCCTAAGGAAAAAGATGGAAAATGAGAAAAATGAGTTAAAACCCCATATTTAAAACTCACTGCCTGAACAGTGATCTCACACCTGCAGCTCTGGGGACCGCACCTGCGACCACGCACTTGCGAGAAGAATCTCGCACCTGCAGAATTGGGCTGGGGGTCTGGGATCGCACCTCCAAAGTATCGCACCTGCGAGAAACTCTCCGCGCCTGCGATAACTGGCCAGGCCATTGGTGATCGCACCTGCGATGCCTGGGAACGCACCTGTGGTCTCGCACCTGCGATGCTGGGCAACCGCACTTGCAGTCACACCAGAGCAGGTGCACCAGCAGCTTTGTTTGCTTGTTTTTAGCCCTGTTAGGTGCCCGGAAGGCACCTGGGCCCACCCGAGCCCTAGTCTGAATATTCCAACGAGTCATTAATCATATTACGGATTCGATCGAGCCTTTGGAACAGTCAAAATGACGCTAAAACTCGAAATCACACCCCCAAACCTCAAGAACCATACTTAGGAATTTAAATCTTCTAGACTTCGCTAACAACGTGCCGAACTGACCTATACAACTCGGAATGATACTAAATTTCACAGATAACTCACATAACATCTTACGAACTTGTACGTATGATCAAATCGCCAAAAAAACATCATATACATCGAATTAAGCCTCAAAATTCATGTATTCTATCAAATTTCATAAAACATAAAATTTTCCATTTTAAGTCTGAAACCCGTCAAACGAAATCCGATTTCAACCAAACTTTACGGGAAGTGCTTAAACCATATATAAGACTTGTATCGGGCGCCGGAACAAAAATACGGGCCCGATACCATCACTTTATAATCAGATTTCATTTTCAATTTCCATAAATATTTTCAGAAAACAATTTTACTCAAAAATTCATTTCTCGGGCTTGGGACCTTGGAATTCGATTTCGGGCATACGCCCAAGTCCCATATTTTCCTACGGACCCTCTGGGACCGTCAAATCACGGGTCCGGGTCTATTTACCCAAAATGTTGACCGAGGTCAAATTTATTCATTTTAATATCAAATCTTAGCATTTTTCATAGAATTTCATATTTAAGCTGTCCGGCTACGCGCCCGAACTGTGCACACAAATCGAGGCAACTACATATGAGGTTTTCAAGGCCTTGAAAGTACGAAATGAGTAATACAATAGGTGATGACCCATTTGGGTCGTCACAACCTCCTCAGTAGGTGTTTCCCGAGTTCAGCTTGATCGGTAAGCTCCACGTCCTTCGGAGTTCCCACATCTGGAGTTTTGTGCCCAGTCCATCCATCAGTAGAGGCTTGTAGACGTATTCTATCAGTTAGTGCATTATGTTGGGCTTGTATGCCTTGTATGTATATTTGGTTGGTTTGTCAGCTGTAGTAATTATGGAGGCCTTGCCGGCTCAGCCTTATATTGATGTTTAGTCAGCCTGAGTTTCCATCCAGTTTTATATTTTGCTTCACAAATTGTCTTGCCATGTGGCCCATGGCCAAAGTATGACATTATATGTTCAGAGTCCCTTCGTCGCATGTTGGTACACAAGGATGGGTGAGGCACCGGGTGCCGGTCTCGCACCCCCCCCCCCCCCCCCCCAGGTTCGGAGCATGACAAAAGTGGTATCAGAGCAGTTCATTCCTAGGGAGTGTACAAGACGTGTCTAGTAGAGTCTTGTTTATGGGTGTGTTGTGCACCACACTTATAAGCAGGAGGCTACGGGGAATTTAGGACTGTCATTCTTTCTTCTTACTCTAGATCATGTGGTAGAGCTTAGTTGTAAGAACTCAATTTCCTTAACTTTATATTATTCATAATACGACGATACCTACACCTAGAAAGACGGTTGGTAAGGGATTGAATGCGGCTGTGGAAGAGTTGAGTTAGAGGAACTCAATTTTGCATCATGCTTATGATGAGTAAATGTAAGGTCTTCAGCAGATCGTAGGTGTACTAAGACGTGTGAGCTTTTGGAAAAGGATCCCTAAGGCATGAATATCTATCAATCCATATGGTAAAAAGCAACGAGAGAATCAGAAGGTAGATACAAGTTTAACGAGTAAAAGAAGAAGATGGTACAGAAGGGTACGAGGTACTCAACTAGTGAAAAGTATCATTACTTACCACTCAGGAAGGGAAATATAAGCATTTTGAGTTACCTTCAACAGTAACAGAGGTATGTATAATTGGCCACACCCATCTCAGTTATGCCATATGGGGGCTAACAGGTGTAGTTTAAGAGAAGGACGGGATATCAGGAATCTGGCTAGGGTTAGAGTAACCCAAAATGGTGAATAGATTGTTTGTGTTAGTTGACATTTTCGAAGGATATTATGAAGGTGTTAATAGATCTCTTTGTGAGACACCCAGATGGTGCACTCTAAAATAGTACAGCTGGATATGAGTACTACAAAGATAGGCACTGGAAGACTGAAAGGGATAAATATTACCTTAGTATGACTCCCGTCCCTAGTAGAGAGATAACGCTAGGCAACCTTAAGAGCCAGTGGATGGAGCAAGGGGAGCTAAGAGTAAAAGAATATCTTGTAGAAGTTTTCAAAATAAAGTGATAGACAGAAATGTTAGTGGGAAATAAGAAGAGAGTTACTGAAGCATTATGAGTAAGATGTGATACATGGATGACAACGGTAGATCAAAAAGATGACAGTATTAAAGAGTCTATAGTCAAGTGAGGGAAGAGACGAGAGGTGATAGGCCTTAGTACAACAAAGGAATATAGGCCATACAGTTATATCCTCATTTCGAGAAATAAGTTTGCAACTCTAACGTGATTACCAAAAGGAAAAGTTAGACCCCAGAGTTATAGAAATCAATATGGGCTGGTGAACAAGATAAACTAAACATGAATTAGGGACTGAGTGATTTGATAATGGTCGGCATCATGAGAATTTCAGATAAAGTTCTGACGATAATAGAATGGACAACAAAAGAAGATTTATGAGAAATTTAGAGAATGGTCATTCAGGAAGACGTTTCCCTAAAGCAAGCAATGTGAGCAAAGTTAAGCTTAAGGGACTGTATGTGCCAGTTATACTAAGTGCCACCCTCGCGATTAAGGAATTTTGTTATCCTTGGTACAGAAGGATTACCACAAGGAGAGTAAGGGTCATCGATGATGTGAAAAGACGCCAAAGATGAAGAGGTCAAACATTTATAGGTAGAATGTCGTAGCACTAAATCTTAGTACTCCCATAAAGGGGGAATAAGGAGTGATGTGACATCAAGTCAGAATTAAGGGGTTCTAGTAGCTATGGAATCGTAAAGTAAGAATGCGATAAAAATTAGAAAGGAATGAGATTGCACTTATCCAAATCCTACCGAGATGCTATTATTCCAGAACATTATGCAAGCATGACGTCAAAGAGAGGAAGTACAGGTTCCTGCCCGAGATGTTATTAATAGATAAGGAGCCAATGCGAGCCGTAAGTTAAGACAAAGGAAATAACCCCAGAAAGATTACGTGGAATATTGATATAAGAATGAGCCAATGAGTAGTTAGAAGTTGATTCAAGAAGAGCCTAGTTATGTCTAGACAAGAGGATACAGACAATTTAACATATCGTGCGAGATAAACATAGTGAACCCCAACATAGTGAATTCAGTCTCGCAGTTATGATATTGTAATCGTTGAGAAATAGTCAGATAGCAGTGGGGTAGTTAAAGATACCATATGAGTGTTACAGAAATAAAAGAGAGTGCCACTGGGAAGACAATCAAAATATCAGTTCAAAAGCAACCCTACAAGCACAAGGGCGTGGAGGTAAGTAACTACGGATAATTATAGGTGAGGAAGGACATAAAAAATTCCATTGAGTATACGATCTAATAAGCTCACAGCTTTACAAGCGTCAGAGGGTCTTCCCTAAGTACTACAACTAAAGACTAGCTGAGGAAATAAGGAAGAAGGCTTCAACCAAAACACAGTGACCTAAAGAGAAAATGGTCTTGTAACAACAGTCTCACAACGACATTGTATGTACTCCTTAAGAAAGTGGCACCTTCTGTGGCTAATAAATGGGAAGTAAAATCAGAAGTAATATTCAAGATCATATGAGTAGCATGGAATTCAAACATGTGTGGGAACTAAGATAAGCTAAGTATGCATGCAACAAGGGGGCAGAAGACCAGGAAAAATAATGTCTTACATTTAAAGAAATCTGAGAAGGAACGAAAGGAATTATTTGATTAATGATCCAGAGTTAGTTGCATTATGAACGCACTTAAGAGTTCAGAGTTTTATACATGCAGCATATACGTTGTCAATCATACAGCCGTAGAAGATTCCGGTATAAGTTAAAAGAAAGAATTGAGCTCAGGTCATAGATAAAGGATTGAATTGTTAAAAGATTGTATCATGGATATTCCATAGCGCCATGAAAGGATAAAAGTAATAACTGATACCATAAGTCGAAGATCGAGAGATAGATTAAGCCTACATAAACTTTGATCAGAAGGAGGAGGAAACTAAAGAGTTAAATCAACGAAGTAAATCATGAATCTGATTATTGGACCTAGAAAATTATAGACCTCATGATTGACAACATTGCAGGATACCTCTTAGATATCGGAGGTACAAGAGAGAGAGTACAGTAGCCATATTTTATAATGTCTCTACGAAAAAGGAAGTTAGAAAAATACCAACCTCATAATAAGTCAGTATAATGCTTCCACTAGATTGTGTAAACACCAGAAGTTCAAGTATTATAATAGATCTTCAAGTTGTGAATGTGAATTATACATATGTGAAAGCGAGGTCATGAAAGAGATAGAAGATGTGATGAGAGTTTAAGGTAAGTAAGGTAAATGTGAACAATGTACGAGACACTCAAATGCAGAAGGCTGGGAATAATCCATACTTCGGATAGAAGGCTAGAAGTGTGGAGATTCAGTATCCAGGAATGATAGCGGCATCGTCAGTGGCATATCTTCCAGCCCATGGGTTCTAGGTACTGAGGGATCTAGTCAAATGATGTCTCGCTTGATGTTCCAAAATAACACAAGGGAATCTATGGTGCAAGCGAGTTGAAGGAAGGTTGCGAGTAGTAAAAATGGATATGTGTAGGTCGCAAGCTAAAGTATGGAAGAGCGATAAGGTTTTAGGAAGACAGGAGTAAGGATAAAAAAGGCGAATGAGAAGGCGGCGAGAATGGATAAGTCCTCGGGATTAAACCCATGAAAATAGGAAGAGCTAATGGTTTCTCTAAGTTATATAAAGCTCGGTATAGCCTAAATGACCTCAAAGAAGTCTAATACTAGTAGCATTTAAAAGAGATGGAATGCTGCCCTGGTAATAGAGTAAGTTTGTAATTATGATAGATGAAGGATGACATTTGGGCCTTCGATTGAGTAATGATTTCATGAATTTTATAAATTGCATTGTGATTTTATGAAATATGGTTATAGAAGTATGGTATGGCCTCAGGTGGATTAGGAAAATCACTTCAAATGTTCCTCGATGTAACGTGAGCCCTAGCGGCAGTGTTACATAAGAGGTCAAGTTATCAGTGGTAGATGATGGATCAACATTAAGGTAAATCAACAATGGATGGACAAAATTCACAAAGAATGAGATGAGATACGCTGTCATTCTTAAGATAAATACTAATGAGGAAGCATTAAAGGACATAGATTTATACATATAGGATAAGCGACGAGAGTAACATGGAGTTTGGTAGCAGACCTAAGTAATGATAACAGAAGTAAAAGTTAGGGTATTTGACCTACCTAGATGCATTAAGGTCATATGGATGGATGAACGGATCTATATAATAAGATATAGCAACATTTGTAAGTTCGATAAAGTACCGAGCGAAGAACTTCAGTATACCTATAGATGCCCAAAGAGACATCTTATCACGCTCTATATATGTTTACAAAGTGAGGCCTAGAGATTGGCTAAAAGCTGGAGGAAAGAATCGCATAGGCGCACATACAAGGAAAAAATGGTTCAGGCTGCATGAAAGAAGGTAGCAGCAGTTACGAGATTGGAAAGATTCTGACCACAAGTCGTGGTGTGAGAAAAAGACCTATAGGTGGGAATACCCTGGACTTTGGATTTATTCACAGAACAATTGCCTAAATTTCAAGGAGAGTATTAAGGTATTCACTAGAGCTATAAGTTATGATAATGATAAGTGCATCAGTCAACATTCGAGGACGAATGTTCCAAAGGAGGGAATGATGTCACACCCTATATTTTTGTAACTGAAAGTACGTCATAAATAAATTGATGGAAGCTCGGAAATGAGATGTTACATCCCGCATTTTCATATGTTAAAGTTTCATCGTAAGTTAATCGACATAAGTTCGGGAATGAAATTATTTTGAGAATATAAGCTTTACGATATTTCAAACAACTGATAAGTAAATTCGTGAAGGTGTGAGAGGGTAAGCCAATCGAAGAAAATGATTTTTCGTCGAAGTTTAATAGTATGAGATAAAATACGGTCCAAGCTACAATACCTCATATTTATGGACTAGTGCCATACAAGGTACTACATGACTATGATAGTAAGGTGTATAAGGTATGTTAAAAGTGAGTAGTATTTTAAGTAAGTTGGGATAATTCTTAATTATGTGGATAATTGGGTAATTAATGATTTTTAGTGGTATATTAATTAGAATCTTTGGATAANTGAAGGTGTATTATATCCAAAGAAAGCTTCAGCAAGATAACTTTATGAGCAAAACGTAAGATTTCATAGGTTCTTTAATAATTCAAAACGTGAGATTTTGCAATTATAAGGGAGTACGATGCAATATTTCTCAAGAATATCATACCGAATTTTCCCTACCTCGATTCACTGTTACATCTTTTGTCGCAATCAACGTATGTTGGAAGGATTGTCAAGAGAATCAGTTCAGGTATGTTAAGACTAAGCCTTTCCTTAATTTTGGCATGATCTCGTAATTGCATGTGTTTGATAACAAGGCATAAAGAGAATTTCATATTCTCGAATTTAAATACATTATCCTAGTCTCATAAGTTAGAGTATTCTCCCTTATCTGGACTTTATATTCAATTGAGTATCGCTTCCTTCTAGTCAAGAGAGAAGAGGTTTTCTCTCTCTCTCTCTCTCTCTCTCTCTCTTTATCTATATATATATATATATATATAGATATATATATATATATCTATATATATATATATATATATAGATATATATATATATATCTATATATATATATATATATATAGATATATATATATATATCTATATATATATATATATATATAGATATATATATATATATCTATATATATATATATATATATAGATATATATATATATATCTATATATATATATATATATATAGATATATATATATATATCTATATATATATATATATATATAGATATATATATATATATCTATATATATATATATATATATAGATATATATATATATATCTATATATATATATATATATATAGATATATATATATATATCTATATATATATATATATATATAGATATATATATATATATCTATATATATATATATATATATAGATATATATATATATATCTATATATATATATATATATATAGATATATATATATATATCTATATATATATATATATATATAGATATATATATATATATCTATATATATATATATATATATAGATATATATATATATATCTATATATATATATATATATATAGATATATATATATATATCTATATATATATATATATATATAGATATATATATATATATCTATATATATATATATATATATAGATATATATATATATATCTATATATATATATATATATATAGATATATATATATATATCTATATATATATATATATATATAGATATATATATATATATCTATATATATATATATATATATATAGTATTATATTATTTTCACCACCGCCGAGCTATAATCGGTGGGCAGGCCCCTATTGGGCAACCTCTGATCAGATGGTAAGTTATATACCGAGCCTATTGTGGTCGATCGCCTATGAGCGAGCCCAGAATGGCCGAGATACAGAGCCTATTATGGCTGAGCGCTTATGAGTGAGCCTACTAAGGCAAAGCAGTTATATATATATCGAGCCTTATAAGGCCGGACAGCTATTTTACTTACTATATTGAGAGAGTTGAGTCAGTATCAACAGATAAGCATATATTCAGATTATTGTTGACTCCCAGTCACTTTTCGATATTATAATATCAGTTCAATTTTAGCTTTTAGTTATTTTATTGCCTTACATACTCGGTACATTATTTCGTACTAACGTCCCTTTTTCAGGGGACGTTGTTTTTCATGCGTGCAGATTCAGACAGACAGATGAGTAGACCTCCTCAGTAGGTGTTGCCCAACTTCAGCTTGATCGGTAATCTCCACATCCTTCGGAGTTCCCAGATCTGGATTTTTGTGTACATCTTAGGTATATATGTATATATGTTATGAGTAGGTCGGGGCCCTGTTCCGATCACAGTACATCTATGAGTAGAGGCTTGGAGACATATCCTGTCAGTTAGTGTAGTATGTTGGGTTTGTAGGCCTTGTATGTATATTTTGGTTGGTTTGCCAGCTATAGTAAATGTGGTGGCCTTGTCGGCCCAGCCTTATATTGATGTTTAGTCAGCTTGAGTTTCCGTCCAGTTTTATATTTTGCTTTGCAAATTGTCTTTCCATGTGACCCATGGCTAAAGTATAACATTATATGTTCAGAGTCCCTTAGTCTCAAGTTGGTACACAAGGATGGGTGAGGCACCGGTGCCGATCTCGCCCTCCCCCGGGTTGGGGCATAACAAAAACATATTTTCCCTACGGGTTTAAGTGCCAATGAGGCCCTTCCAATGAAAACTAAATACTAAATTATTAATTACCACAAAATACATACTTTTCCTCTTAATAGAATAACACAAGAGAATATAGATTACTCTTGATACTAAATAAAGAACACATACCAAGCAAACCTAAAGGGGGATGACTCCAGAACACATATAGATAAAAAAAGAAGTTTCATATCATACTATTGCAGGAGTAAGTTATTAAGGAACAACATATTCAAACAGGTATTCATAACACTACTTAACACCTTAAAGATCATAAATGCAGATTCAACCCAACAGTCATGGTCATCCATTGTTACAGAGAGGTTATCAGGGTCATCAGGAATGGGATTAAACTCTCATCATGACTACAAATTCACAGGTTCAAACATGGGATTCCTAACGTCTCCACAGGGTGATGCTTCTAACAGTATTAGGAGGTCATCATGTTCGGATAATATCAACAAGTTGACACCATAAGTTTTGAGAGTTAAGTTCAATTTTAGATTAGTAATAAAGAGAAGAACTAGGCATAATTTAAAATAAAAACATAGTATTGTAGAGTCAAACAGAGATACTTGAAAGATTTAATCAACTACACATAGGCAGGGTAATAGAGGTAGTGACCTTATATAAGCACGGGAACTTTGCACATTACAGAACCAATTACAGAACCAAATCAACATGTTAGTGAAGAAAGGAAATGGAAACATTGCATTAAGACAAATTCAACTCAAACATAAGTCTAGTTTAGTATATAAGTATGAAGTAATCATGCTTCTGCTCCTAAATTGATTATAATAGTATGTCTAAGTTCTACTTTCATGAAAGAAGAGTAAATGATAGATGCATGCAAGCTTTACAGAATCAGCAGTGGCTCACAGAGACTGAGGACAGGGATATACTGCACAAGTTTTGAATTACACATGTATATGAAGATCTCAACTAATCATGGGACAAACAAACTTAGTTATGCAGCAATTACCAGCTAGATTTATCTAAACAAGAACATGACTTACACTATGAAGAGGAAGATAGATTAACCTTAACATGATATATACAAAAAAATTCATGGAAAGAAGACAGTTTAATTCAAACAAGATAGTTCCCTACAAATGTATACAATAGTTGTGTATGGTCATGAGAAGGTCATAGTGATAGCCCAGAGATCACCCTCAAAGTTATTAGATAAAGATGCAGAGAAGGAAAGTATCTAGTTACATATATTCTTTCACCTTAGTTTAGTGATATGGACTCATTGAACCTTAAGGATGTATCTCAACTATGATCATCAAATAATGAACTCAACCATAAGTGTGATGACCCGATAGGGTATCTAGAGTTTTAGAACATAATTCTGTATTTCGAGGCCTCCCATAGCTTCATTAAGCCTTCCTTATTTTTTGTGCGCAATCCGGGTTTTTTTTCAGAAGACTTTTATGATAAAAACTGATAAAATATAAAAAATTTCCTTAAACATTCATTTGAGTTGACTTAGCTCAACGTTTTGAGCAAACGGACCCTGATTTATGTTTTGACGGTCCCAATGGGTACGTATCATGATGTGGGGCCTGGTCGTATGCCCAGAATCAAATTCGGAGGTCCTTAGCTCGAGTTGTTAATTTCTTTTGTCAAAAATTAACATTTTAAAGGTTTAATTATTTTAAAGGATTGACCGATGCTTGACTTTGTTGATACATGGGATATATTTTTGTTCCGGAACCTAGTATAGGTCCATTACTATATTTATGAATTATCTGTAATATTTGGTGAGAAACGGAGTTGGTTTGACGTGATTAGGACGTCTGGTTGTTAAAATAGAAGTTTTAAGTTTTCTGGAAATTTTCATTTGATTTGGTGTCCGATTCGTAGTTCTAAGTGTTATTTTGGTGTTTTGATCATGCGAGAAAGTTCGTATGAGGTTTTTGGACTTGTGTGCATAATTGGTTTGGAGCCCTGAGGGCTCGGGTGAATTTTGGATAGGCTACAAATGATTTTGGACATAGAAAATCTGGTTTTTTGCACTTCAGTTGATGTCTGGACTAATGTAATTTGCAATCGTGAAGCCACCACCGTGATCGAACTGGGAAGGGGAGGATTTTACCCTATGCGAACGCGAAAGGCTGTACACGAATACAAAGTGGATGGGGGGCTGCCCTTCACGAACACAGACAGGGTATCGCGAACACGTAGCTTTAGGGACCTAGGGGAAGGGAACTGACTTTACTCTATGTGAATACGGGCATTGTATCGCGAACATGGAGGCCTGGGGGAGCAGCCTTCGCGAGCATTAACTCTTGAACGCATAGGTCTTTGGGCCGCTTCCTTCAGCGATCGCGTCTGGTCCTTCGCGAATGCGAAGAAGGCTTGGCGTCAGTGATCAAAACATTTAAAAAATGGGATTTCTCCCATTTTTCATAACCCTTCCATTAGAGCTCGGCGTAGGAGAGAATTTGAAGAGAAAACTCAACATCAATTCATAGGTTTGTACACATTAACTCATTTTCTTCCATTTCTAAAACAACCATTAATTCCTTGCACTAATCTTTGTTCTTCCATGTTAGAAAACTAGGGAATTGGGAAGAACTGGGAGTTTCTGCATATTCAGGATTTAGACCTCAATTTGAGGTCGGATTCTGAAACTAATTACATAATCGGGCTCGGGGTGAATGAGTAAGTAGATTTTGGTCCGAACCTCAGGTTTTGACCAAGCGGGCCCGGGGTCGATTTCTTACTTTTCGGGGAAAATTTTGGAAATTCTAAGTTTAAGCATTATAATTGATTCCTTTAGCAATATTTGATATTATTGAGTCAATTGTGGTTAGATACGAGTGGTTTGGAGGCGGATCATAGGGGAAAGGCCCCAGTAGAGCTCTGAATTGACTGCGGAGTGAGGTAAGTGTTGAGTTTAACCTTGACTTTGAGGGCATTAGGAACCCTTGAACTATGTGCTATGTGAATTTCATGTGTTGAGGCATCTATGCAAAGTGACGAGGGCTTATACGCCGTCGAATTACTTGTTTTCCCTGGTTTTCCGCTTTTCCTTAATTATCTCTTTTCTTGTCTTAGTTGTTATATGCTCTAAATGCTTTTCATACGTATTTGTTACCTGTTAATCAGTGTTCTCTCTTGTTAATGATGTTAGATCTTTTCATATTTTCATGATTCCCTGCTATTTGCTTTAATTGACTTACTTGCATCTTTCAATTTTCATTTATTGTACCTGTCTTGATGTGTAGTATTACTTATGTGATTTCCCATGTACCTATTCTCATCTGTCGAAGCCTCATTGACCAGGTTGACCTAGAAGGGTGCCCCTTTCATATGGTCAGACGAGTGTGAGGCGAGCTTACATAATCTCAATACTTTCTTGACTACATCGTTAGTTTTGGTGTTGCCCCCAGGTTCAGGATCTTATATGGTATATTGTGATGCATCTCGTATTAGGCTTGGTGCAGTATTGATGCAGGATGGCAGAGTGATTGCAAATGCACCGCGGCAGTTGATGGTTCATGAGAAGAATTACCATGTCCATGACTTGGAGTTGGCAGCTATTCTTCATGCGCTAAAGATTTGGAAGCACTATCTTTACAACATGTCGTACGAGGTTTTCACGGATCATCGTAGCCTTCAGTATTTTTTCAAACAAAAGGATCTTAATTTGAGGCATAGGAGGTGTTTGGAGCTATTGTAAGACTATGATATCACCATCTTGTATTATCCCGGAAAGGAAAATGTGGTGGCCGATGCCTTGAGAAGAAAGGCAGCGAGTATAAGCAGCCTAGCATACATTCCCGTCGATGAGAGACCGCTTGCATCAGATGTTCAGGATTTGGACAATCAGTTCATGAGGTCGGATGTTTCAGAGCCCAGTCGTGTTCTAGCTTGTACAATTGCTCGGTCTTCCTTGTTTGAGCGTATTAGGGAGCGGCAGTAGGATGACCCTCATTTGCTTTTCCTTAGAGACACAGTGCGGCACGGTGGTGCCAAGCAGGTTACTGTTGGAGATGATGGATTTTTGAGGATGTAGGGTCGTATTTGTGTGACCAATGTAGATGGACTTCGTGAGTTGATTCTTGAAGAGGCCCACAGTTCCTGGTATTATATTCATTCAGGTGCCGCCAAGATGTATCAGGACTTGTGGCAGAATTATTGGTGGAAAAGGATGAAGAAGGTTATGGTGGCGAATGTAGCTTGGTGTCTAAATTTTCATCAAGTAAAGTGTGAGCATCAGAGACCTGGTGGTTTGCTTCGGAAGTTAGAGATTCTTGAGTGGAAGTGGAAGCGTACACTATGGATTTTGTTGTTGGACTCCACGGGCTCAGAGGAAGATCAACGCGGTATGGGTTATTGTGGACAGGCTGACCAAGTCAGTGCATTTCATTCATGTGGCAGTTACCTCTTCTTCAGAGCAGTTAGCTGAGATCTATATACGTGAGATGGTATGTCTTCACGGTGTGCTCGTGTCTATCATTTATGATCGAGGTACACAGTTCACCTCGCACTTTTGGAGAGCAGTACAGTGTGAGTTGGGCATGCAGGTTGAGTTGAGCACAGCATTTCATCCTTAAACGGATGGACAATTCAAGGACACTATTCAGATATTGGAGGATATGCTCCGCGGGATCAGTTCTTGCCACTTGCGGAGTTCTCCTACAACAACAGCTACCAGTCAAGCATTTAGATGGCTCTATATGAGTCATTAGAGGGGAGTCGTGATGCCGATTTTCAGTTGGATAGTTCGAGCCGGGATAGGCTCGGTTGTCGGTTACTGATTTGGTATAGGATGCCTTGGATAAGGTTAAGATTATTCAGGATCGACTTTGCATAGCTCAGTCGGGGCAGAAGATTTATGTCGAACGTCGAGTTCGTGATGTTGCATTATGTCGAGTGCAGCCCGCTCCATATAATAGTCGACTGCGCTCACTGGGGGTGTACAGACTCCTGGAGGGGCTCCTTCAGCCCAAGCGCTATATTTGTTGCGGTGTGTAGCCCGATCCAATATGTATATTGCTGCGACATGCAGCCCGTTCCATATATATATATATATATAATCTATATTGTTGCGGCGTGCAGCCCGAACCATATGTAATATATAACATATATATTGTTGCGGCGTGCAGCCCGACCCATAACTATCCTCACATGCTCGACTCTCGGCCTGACTCAGTCATCCTCACAAGCCACTTGGGCGATTCATCTCAACTCACAGGACTCAGCCCAAAATACTTTTCAGAGTTTTCAAAGCAGTGTGATAACAGTGAAAATAACAACAAGTAGAAAACATGACTAAGTTCACAATTGTTCTATCAGGATAGTGGCAGAATAGTGTAAAAATACCTCTGAGGGTCTAAACAGGTCGGCACAAGGCCCCAATCATGGAAAATACCCCTGAGGGTCTAAACAGGTCGGCACAAGGCCCCAATCATGGCTCACAGCCCATAAACAAGTATAAATTTCTAAAATGCAGGATATCATTAGGTTTCAAATTGAATACGCCGCTTAATAGTCGCTACGGGACGGAGCAAGTCACAATCCCAATCGGTGCATGACCCCACGCTCATCACCTAGCATGTGCATCACCTCATTTACCAAAACAATACCAAATCACGGGGTGTCACACCCTCAGGTTTAGAGTTACATTCGTTACTTACCTCAAAACAGCCCAAAAGCTACTCCGCGGTGTGCTTGCCCCTCGAATTGGCTCCCAAATGCTCTGAATCTAACCAAAATCAGATTAGCATCATCAATATACGCTAACAGAACAAAACCCAATCGAAAGATATAAATTTTAATACGATTCCCGAAATTCGGCCAAAACTGAGCCCCAGGCCCATGTCTCGGAATTCTATAAAATTTACATCACTAGAATCCTCATCCTCCCACGATTCTATACATACCAAAAACACCACAATCGGACCACAATTGCCCACTCAAATCACCAAAAGAATTTCCAAATTTTTCCTCCCATTCTTCCCAACTTTTCTACTTTAATTCCTCGAATTTCAAGCCTAATCCATAACGAAATAACATAGAAATGAGTTTTACAATCCGGGAACTTACATCCACTGAAGACCTTCAAATTCCCCCTTCAATTTTCTCTCAAACAAGCTCAACCTGCATGCAACAATGTAAGAAAAAACCAAAATTTCACGGAGGAACCTATTTATATTTTCTAACCAGTTAATCCGCACCTGCGGACAAGTCCTCGCACCTGCGGACCCACACCTACGGTCCCAGGTGCGCACCTGTGAAATCCCACTAACAGTCCTTTTCCGCACCTGCGAGTCCTTTTCCGCACCTGCGGCTTTGCAGGTGCGGCCCATGCTTCTGTCATGACCCAAATTTCCCTCCGTTGGGTATCGTGATGGCACCTAGTCTTAAGGACTAGGTAAGCCTAATATTCAGGGATAACAACAATAATAAATAGAATCTAATACTTTTCTGAAATGAATAATTCTTTACACATTTTATATTCCCATAACCCGGAAGGACAAGTCATAAGCTTTTAAGAATTTACACTAAAACTCCTAAAAATACCATTGTTCAGAAATAAGTGCAACAGTGCAAACAAAAATATAAGATGGTGACTACGAAACCGCGAACGCTGAAGCGGTTTTACCTTGATTCTCCACAACATCAACTGCGCTACTATCAATCAATCGGTCAGCTATGCGAAAACCTGGAATCTGCACAAAAATGTACAGAAGAGTAGTATGAGCACACCACAGCGGTGCCTAATAAGTATCAAGACTAACCTCGGTGAAGTAGTGACGAGGACTAGCCAAGACACCCACTACTCTAACAAAACCTGAACAAGTATCAATATAGGAATCAGGGAAATAATGATGTACACATAAAGGCTACGCAATATAGCTAACAAGACAGTGAATTCGATAAAGAAGAAAAACAATAAATATCAGCGGAAACCATGAAGTAACACAAAGACTGAATAGGACACAGACAAATCCGGCATGTAAATATACAACACAATCATGTAATGACTCAACAACTTCTACATCAAATTCATAGTCATCTCCACGAGGTTTCGAACCTCGGACAATTCATCATTTACGGGTCTCAATATTCGAACCCTAACACTTGGCAACTTGCGCCCTCATTCGAGTACTAACTGCACGGACGACTCACGTGCCAATTGGGTCATTCACACCCATACGGTAAGCACAACAAGAGTACCTATATTTTACAACAACAAGAAGTCCTGAATCCATTAATAGTACTTAACTACGTGTATGTTTGTGCAGGTTTCCTAACATGATTTCAACAACTAATAGACATAAGGAAAACAAAGGGGCAACACGTACATTATCATCTCATAAATTTCCACACGAATGAACTCACACGGTAAGTGTTCCAGTACACATTAAGAATAAGATTGGAAACATGGAAATTGGTCTATAATGGATAGAAATCACTTACCCAAATTACCTAGGTGCAAAAGTCTCCAAAAATCGCCTCTCCCGAGCTCCCCAATTCGAAAATGGTGAAAATAACATAAACCCTCGATTCTGCCCCTTTTCTTCCCAGCAATTCCGCACCTGCGCCCCTGGGACCGCACCTGTAGAACTACCATCGCAGGTGCGAAAACCCACTAAAAAGCCTGGGGTCACACCTGTGGTCAAATGGCCGCACCCGCGGCTCTGAACCTGCAGAAAACTACCGCACCTACGAGGATTGGGGGTTTGGGCTAAGTTCCGCACTTATGAGCTTCTCACTGCACCTGCGGAAGGTCCATCGCAGGTGCGAGACACCAGAACCAGCAATGTTCAGCTGTCTCCTAAGTTCTAATACCACCCGATGAGCATCCTAAACGTACCCAAGGCCCCCCGGGACCCCGTCCAACCACACACACAAGTCATATAACCTAACACGGACTCGCTCGAGGTTTCAAACCACATAAAACAACACTAACACGATGAATTAAACTAAAAATCCATGAAAATTCTTCAAACTTCTATAAACATTAAGTTTTGCATTTAAGGTCTGAATCACGTCAAACTAAGTCCGTTTCTTACCAAATTTCACAGTTAACACATATAAATCATATCGAACATGTACCGGGCTTCGAAATCGTAATGCGGGCCTGGTATCACAGGTTTCACCTCAAATTTCATTTTCAAAAACCTTTATATTTTTCAGGAAACAATTTTCTTTAAAACTTCATTTCTCGGACTTAGGACCTAGGAATTCGATTCCGGGCATATGCCCAAGTCCCATATTTTCCTATGGACCCTCCGGGACCATCAAATCACGGGTCCGAGTCCGTTTACCAAGAACGTTGACTGAAGTCAACTTTATTCAAATTTCCAATACAAAATTTTCATTTTTCTCAGCTTTTCATATAAAGGCTTCCCGGCTACACGCCCGGACTGTGAACGCAAATCGAGGTGAGATAGAAGGAGGTTTTTATGACCTCGGAACACAGAATTAGATAGAATATATGGGATTCCCCTTTTGGGTCATCACAGCTTTGCACCTGCAGATTCCTCCTTCCTGGCCTCTTTTCGCACCTACGCAAGGACCTTCGCACCTACGGCTCCCCATCAGCAGGTGTGGCCACACCAGTAAATCAACACCACCAGCTATTTGCTGCAAATTCCTAAGTCCGAACCTCCGCTAACCATCCGAAATCGGTCCCGAGCCCCTCGGGACCCCAACCAAACATACCAATACATCCCGTAACCTCATTTGAACTTAGTCGAGCCTTCTAAACACCAAAAACAACACGAAAACACCATAATTACATCAAATGCAAGCCTATGAACTTTGAAACTTCTAAATTTCGCCAATGACGTCGAAACCAACCAAAACACATCCGATTGACCTGAAAATTTGAACACATATACAAAATGACATTACAAACCCGTTCCAACTTCCGAAATTCCATTCCGACCCCTATAGCCTATTTTCCCCTGCCGACCGAAAATCGCCAAAAACTAACTTTCGCCAATTCAAGCCTTGTTCTACACCGGATATCAAAACTTCATTCCGAACACACTCCTAAGTCCCAAATCACCTAACGAGTCTATTCGAGCGATAAAATCCACATTCTGAGGTCGTTTACCAATAAGTCAACTCCCAGTTGACTTTTTTAACTATTAAGCTAGTTTAAGAGACTAAATGTCTCTATTCTCACCACGGCCACTCCGAACCCAAAGCAACCGACCCAACACAACATATACACGCTAAGAAATATATGATATAGCATAAATGGGGGAAACGGGGCTAATCTCACAAAACGACCGACCGGGTCGTTACAATTGTGAGCTAAGTTGAGATGGGATTTTGAGTTGTAGCTGCTTTCCAAGGTATGTATAACATATTCTTTATTGTGCCTAAGGTTAATCTTGTGTTGGTTGTGTTGTTTGAGTGAAAAACCATAAGATGCACTTGAAGGAACATGGGCTGCGGTTGTCTTTTTGGTTGGACTATTTTTTGGCTAAATATATGGTTTGTGGTGGATGAAAATCATGAGAAATAATTTGATAATGTAGTGGTTGCTTTTGTTTTGATTTCCTAGGTTTTAATTAAGTTGATTGAAGATTAAAATATGAAAAACAATTGATTGACAATAAAAATTAAGGTATTAGATGTATGACGTTGTTTTGGAAGGCATTTTGTGGATGTTTTAAACTAGAAATAATATGGTACATCTAAGTATGATGTTTTGAGGCTTGTAAACTAATTTATGAAATAAGAGTTGGATTCAATTTATATCTTGTTATGAGTAAAAATGTGCTTGCCGCTCAATATGATTGTTAAGATAATCGGAGAAACTCGTATTGGATTATATTGTTGTTGTTGCTATTGTTGGTTATAGTTGTTGTTTTTGGGATGTTGATGACCGTTAGTTGTCCTTGGGGTGTATTAAAAATAGGTTAGTTTCTGCCCGATTTTCCTTAAGGCATATGACTAGCCAAATAAGATGGTACGACATTATATGTTAACGGCAATATCATTTCACTTATTGTAGATGCAAGAAGTTGTGTTGAGCTTGGTTAAGTAATAAAGAAGAGATCATACATGTATGTTAAATCTAATCCTTCTTTATTTTGGCATGACCCAAGTAATGATACGTAAACGTAATGCTATTCCAGAAGTGGTTCTACTCTTAGCAGTTAAGGATGTCTATGTTATTCATTCCTGTAAAGATGATATTCAAGCATGTCTAAGTATGTTCCCAAGTATTTATTGAGATATTTGATAAATATGTTAATGTTTATAATATAGTGATACATGCATCTTCATTTACCACTGTGCTACGGCCGATCTGGCAGACATGCATCTTCATTTACCATCGAGCTACGGCCTGTCGGACAGACATGCATCTTCATTTACCACCGAGCTACGTTCGATCGGACAGTCATGCATTTACCACCCGGCTACGTCCAGTCGGGCAGTTATGTATCATTATTTACCACCGGTTGGGCAGTTATGCATTTACCACCGAGCTACGACCGGTCGGGAAGTTACCACTTATCAGTTAGGCAGTCATGCATCGATATGGATAATAGATCCAAAGAATTTATATATATACATATGAGTATAATAAGTATGCATATACGGTAGTACTTCAGAGTTTTAGGTAATTCTTATATCTCTTTCAGTAATGTTGACTTATTATTATGTTTCAGTTCTGCCTTACGTACTCTGTACATTATTCGTACTGACGTCCTTTTTGTTGTGGACACTGAATTCATGCCTGCAGGTACAGGTAATCAGTTTGACGAGCCCTCATAGTCAACGAGGTTAGCATTTAGCGAAGGATTGGTAAGACTCCAATTCATTCGGAGTGTAGCCGAGTCTATAAGTCATCGTGTTAGAGTTATGCTACAGACTTATGGGTAGGCTGGTACCCTATCCCATTTGATGTCGAATAATCTTAGAGGCTTTGTAGACACACAGGTTCATTATGTACAGTATGTCAGAGACCTTGACGGCCTATATATATTCATATGTTAAGTACGATGGCTTGCTGATACAGTGTTTGCCCACTTACAGCTATACAGTATGAGTTGTGGCCATGTTGGCCCATGATAGTTATAAAAGAAATGAGTTCACCCAACTCGACCTATGTATGTTCTAGTTTTAGTAGAACAATCATGCGTTACAAAGTGGTTCTCACGCCTCCCCATGTTCAGGGCGTGACAAAGTGGTATCGGAGCAGTTATGTCCTAGGGATTCTACAAGCCGTGTCTAGTAGAGTCTTATTAATGGGTATGTTGTGCGCAACACTTATAAGAAGGAGGCTACAGGGCATTTAGGATTGGCACTCTTTCTTCTTACTCTAGATCGTGTGGTAGAGCTCAGTTGTAAGAATTCGAACTCCTAAATTCTATTTTATTCATAATACAACCATACCTACATCTAGAAAGATATTTGGTAAGAGATTGAATGTGGTTATGGAAGAGTCGCATATGCGCACATACAAGGACATAGTCGTACAGACTACATGATAGAATGTAGCAATAGTTACGAGATAGGAAGGATTCCAACCACAAATCGTGGTATAAAAGGTAGGCCTAATGGGGGGAATGCCCTGGCCATTAGATTTATTCACAAAACAATTGCCTAGATGGAAAGGATAATATTAAAATATCCGTAAGAGCTACAGGTTATGAGACTGATAAGCGCATGAGTCAACATTCAAGGACGAATGTTCCAAAGGGGGGAACGATGTTACACCCCATGTTTTCGTACGTCGTAAATCAATTGATGTAAGTTCAGAAATTAAATTATTTTTGAAAAGTTTATAAAGTAACTTAATAATGTTACCGTTGAAGTTACAAATATTTAAGATCATTGATAACAAGTACCAAGATGTTTGGAAGGCTTAGAAACTAAACGAATCGAAGAAGATAAGTTTTGTCGAAAGTCGACAAGTTTGGAGTTACACCCTGTGCATCCTAAGGTGACATATAATGAATGTTATACTTGTTAATAATGATTTGAATAAGTGTAAGTCATAATATTACTATATATGATGTTTGGATATAAAATAAAGATGGATTTAACTTACGGAAAAATTGAGTTAAGATTTTCCTTGTAACGAGTTGTTATGAGAAATTAAATTCGTAAGCTTTATGATGTCATTTTGGGACATATCACTACAAAAATGAAGCTATTGTAACATATTTTCCAATGGTCCAAGCCATTTATTCATACGACATCGGTTAGAGAAATATGGATTTTTAAAGTAGGGTCGCCAAGTCACGTTGCCACACTTCGAAGAAACTTGCAGGTTTATAGGCCAAGTTGCGACGCAGTTTTCTATTAATATATTGAGATTTACATGAATATATTTATATAAAATTAAATCCCTATGTGTCTAGTTTCCAACTATGAAAACCATTTGCCAATACGATATTGGAGTAGAGAGATACAAGTGTCCGAAGTGGCACTGCTCAAACTGCCAAGCAGGCAGCTTACCCACCTGCTTGGAGAATTAAGGCGGTGGTCTTATCCCCTCATATCTCGTCAACAATACAGATGTTACTCAAACAAAAACCACTCTCAAGATCTCCAAAATCATCCCTAACATATCTCAATATCACAAGAACCAAACTCAAGGAAACAACAACTCAAATCATCATCAAAGATGTTAAAGACTACAAGAGAATACTTCTATGGTGTTGTGATGTGATTGAGGGCTATTGTGAGCTAAGTTGAGATGGGATTTAGAGTTTTAGATTCTTTCCAAGGTATGTATTACATCTTCTTGATTATGGCTAAGGTTAATCTTGTGTTGGTTGTGTTGGTTGAGTGAAAAATCATAAGATGCACTTGAAGGAACATGGGATAAAAATTAAGGTGTTGGACGTATCAGGCTGTTTTGGAAGGCATTTTGTGGATGTTTTAAACTAGAAATAATATGGTACATATAAGTATGACGTTTTGAGGCTTGTAAACTAATTTATGGAATAATATTTTGGTTCAGTTTATATCTTGTTATGAGTAAAAATGTGTTTGCCGCTCAATATGATTGTTAAGATAATCGAAGAAACTCATATTGGATTATATTATTGTTGTTGCTAGTGTTGGTTATAGTTGTTGTTTTTTGAGATGTTTATGACCCTTAGTGGTCCTTGGGATGTATTAAAAATAGGGGATTTGCTGCCCGATTTTCCTTAAGTCATACTACTAGACAAATACGATGGTACGACATTATATGTTAACGGCAATATCATTTCACTTGTTGTAGATGCAAGAAGTTGTGTTGAGCTTGGTTGAGTAATAAAGAAGAGATCAAACAGGTATGTTAAGGCTAATCCTTCTTTCTTTTGGCATGACCCAAGTAACGATACGTAAACATAATGATATTCCATAAGTGGTTCTACTCTTAGCAGTTAAGGATGTCTATGTTATCCATCCTGTAAAGGTGATATTCAAGCATGTCTAAGTATATTCCTAAGTCTTTATTGAGGTATTTGACAAAGATGTTAATTTTTATAATATAGTGATACATGCATCTTCATTTTAGCAGTGTCCTAGGTCCGGTCGGGCAGACATGCATCTCCATTTACCATCGAGCTACGGCCAGTCGGGTAGACAAGCATCTTCATTTACCACCGAGCTACGGTCGGTCGGGCAGTCATGCATTTACCATTGGGATATAGCCGGTTGGGCAGTTATGTATCATTATTTACCACCGGTTGGGCAGTTATGCATTTACCACCGAGCTATGGCCGGTCGGGAAGTTACCACTTATCAGCTAGGAAGTCATGCATCGATACGGATAATAGTTCCAAAGAGTTTTTATATATACATATAAGTATAATAAGTATTCATATACAGTAGTACTTCATAGGTTCATGTGATTCTTATATCTCTTTCGTTAATGTTGGCTTATTATTATATTTCAGTTCTGCCTTACGTACTTGGTACATTATTCGTACTGACGACCTTTTTGTTGTGAACGCTGCATTCATGCCTGCAGGTATAGGTAATCAGTTTGGTGAGCCCTCATAGTCGACGAGGTTAGCATTCAGCGAAAGATTGGTAAGACTCCACTTTATTAGGAGTGCAGTCGAGTCTATAAGTCATCGTGTCATAGTTATGCTAAAGACTTATGGGTAGGACCGATACGCTGTCCCATTTGATGTCGAATAATGTTAGAGGCTTTGTAGACACACGGGTTCATTATGTATATTATGTCAGAGGCCTTGACGGCCTATATATATTCATGTGTTAAGTACGATGGTTCGTTGATACAGTGTCTTCCCACTTACAGTTGTAGAGTATGAGTTGTGGCCATGTTGGCCCATGATAGTTACAAAAGAAATGAGTTCAGCCAACTTGACCTATGTATATTCTGGTTTTGGTAGAACGATCATGAGTTACAAAGTGGTTCGCTTGGGCCAGAACGGCACCGGGTGCCAGCCACGCCTCCCCGGGTTTTGGGCGTGATAGGATTCTAGGGGAAAGGCCCCGGTAGAGCTCTGAATTGAGTGTGGAGTGAAGTAAGTATTGAGTTTAACCTTGACTTGAGGGAATTAGGAACCCTTGAACTATGTGCTATGTGAATTTCATGTGTTGAGGCATATATGTCAGGTGACGAGTGCTTATACGCTACCGAATTACTTGCTTTCCCTTATTTTCTTCTTTTCCGTAATTATCTCATTCCCTGTTTTAAGTGTTATATGCTCTAAATGATTTTCATGCGTATGTGCTACCTGTTAATAAGTGTTCTCTCCTATTAATGATGTTAGATCTTTTCACATTTTCATGATTCCCTGCTATTTGCTTTAATTGACTTACTTGCATCTTCTAATTTTCATTTACTAGACCAGTCTTGTTGTGTAGTATTACTTATGTGAATTACCATGTTGTACAAGGTTTCCTTTCTGGTTTAGCGTTGTATTAATTGATCATAGAATTTCTTGTGATTTTAATTATTTATTTGACTGTACTCATTGAGTATTTAGTACTAATATGGTGGAATCGAGTTGCCACCGCAACAGGTGAAATAAGGGTGGATTGATATGGTGGAATAGGGGTGAACTTGTACTGATATGGTGATACTGATATTGTTATATGGTGGGATCGGGTTGTGCAGTACAACATATATATATTATTTATTTTTGTTACGGTGAAATAAGGGAGCATTTTGTGTTGTACAGTGGGATCGGGTTGTGCGTCACAACAACCTATGTGTTTCTATTTCCTTGAGTTGTGTTGATTTTTGGTATTTTCATTTGAAACTCTAAGGATTGGTAATTCTGAACGTCACTGGCTTATTTCTTGAGGCTGTAGCTATTATTTTCAGTTGACTGTCTTATTTCATTCTGTATTTCCTTTTGTCTTTATTATATACTGCGTACCGGTTGTAGTGTGAGTAGCCTGCCTTAGCCACGTCACCACTTTGTCGAGGTTAGGATCGTCACTTACAGAGTACATGGGGTCGGTTGTACTCATACTACACTCTATACTTCTTGTGCAGCTTTTGGATTCGGTCCTAGAGGGAGTTATTAGCATGCTCAAATTGGACAGATCATGGAGACTTGAGGTACAGCTGCTCAACGCCGGCAGCTCTTGGAGTCCCCTTCCCTTTTTATTTAGCTGTGTAGTTTCCTTTCAGACAGTTTTATGTTTTTTCAGACCCTTTGTTGTACTATTCTATTAGCTCGTGCACTTGTGACACCAGGTCCATGGTTGTATTAGACATTTGGTTGTTTTAGCTTCCGCATATTTACTCTGGATTATTGCAGATATTTTAGTTCTTTCTCATTAATTACTTTAAATTGTTAAAAATAGATAAATTGTTCTAACGTTGGCTTGCCTAGCAAGTGATATGTTAGGCGCCATCAGTGTTTCGGCGGTAGGAATTTCGGGTCGTGACAATAAGGCAAATAAGATGCAAAGAACAATATAAAGATCACAACAGATTCATCAGTGAAGGGAACAACGTGAAGTTTAGGTAAGCATGAGTGGTTTAACAATAATAGCTAAACAAAGTAAAAAAGCATAGTAGTAAATCAGAAAAACAGTTGGACAAACACAAGCAGAGACACGTCAAGGTTAGGCTCAAGGTTAAAAGGCAGGTGATATAAGTCATCTTAGTTATATTATTAGGTATTTAACTCAACTTCAAATCTCACAAAAAATTAGAGAGGTTCAACAGGACAAAGATGAGCTTATGGCAAGTCAATGAGAATTATGAAGTTCATATTGAACATAAACACATAAGAACTCGAGCATGGAGACTGTTGGAAAACTCATAACAAAGATCAGCAAGTACCAATGACTTAATTGATTATCACTTAAAGAATCATAACAGAACAAGGCGACCACAAAAAGTCGTCAAAATAACAAAGCATAAATATTAAACATGTCAAACACATACAGAATAATTATAATCTACAGAACCTATCTCAGTATACTCGTGTCATTTAAAGAGACGAACAAAGAGAAAAGTGAGAAAGAGGTGCTGACCTTTTTAAGGGTAGCAGACCAAACGAACTCTTTTTGTTGCTCAAAATCCCCAAAACTCTCAAGTTTAAACGAGCGATAGAACTCAGTAAAAGAGAGGGAAAACAGTAAGAAAGCTAAGACTGGAAACCCTAAATTTCTCAGTGTCTTTGTGTGGTTAGTGTGTAAGGGATGGGGTGTTTGGACTGGGTCAATTCCAAATTGGGTCTGGTATTGGGCTGGAATTGATTTAGGGAACAGCCACTTTGTATTTAATTGAAGAATTACAAATGTTGCCCTTTAATTTTTAAACCTTTTAAAATTAATTTAAATAAGCTTAACAATTTCAACAAGATATGGTAAAATTATAATTATTATATACACTACTAACTATTTAATTAGTTATCTATAAATAACGCATATTTTGAATTATGGCACTAATTTTAAAATATTAACATAGTAACCTAAGTCACTAGAAATTAAGGAGTAAATTTGTCAAATTAATTATAAAACCTAAGTAATGCATATGAAATATCCTAATAATCTTAAAATAGTAAATATATTTTTAATTACATAATATTAATACTACGTGATTAATTTAAGACTAGTACTTAATTAATTTTAAAAGAACAGATATTCATTAATAGAAAATATTTTTAAAGTATTTATTGTAAATTATTAAATATGAATAAATTAGTTTTAAAATAGAGGGTCAAAATTGGCCGTCAACAGGTACCGATTGTGGTGTACTCATACTATGGTTCTGCATATTTTTGTGCATATCCATGTACTTTGGAGCGTGCCAGATGTTACTTAATTGCTTGTGTTTCGCTATGGAGACTTCAAGGTATACTTGCCATTGTGTTCGCAAGCCTCGGAGTCACCTTCTATTGTCTTTCATTACTCCTGTTTATTTTTACTCAAGAAAAATATTGTATTTAGAGATTTCTAGAGAACTCAATAGAGCTTATGACTCACTACCACCGGTTTTGGAGATTTTATGACTTCTGTTCCGTTTTGGATTTATTATGGTGTTTTATCGCTTTATAGTAATATCTTAGTATTTATTTCTACAAAATTATCAATGTATGCTAGGCGTACCTAGTCTTAGATACTAGGTTCCATCACGACTTCCTAAGGTGGGAATTTGGGTGTTTGGATTTTGTGAGTTTTGTCGGGTTCCGAGGTGCGGGCTAGGGATTGAATTTTTTTATTTTCCTTGAAGATCGAATATTTATTATACGGAATCATTTCCTAAGGTCTTTATTCATGATATTAAGTTATTTTTGACAAGATTCGGGCCGCCCAGAAGTTGTTTCACACGGGAAAGGCTTCTTAGAGTATTGATTTAGCTTCTTTGAGGTAAGTATCTTGCCTAACTTCGTGGGGGGAACTACCCCGTAGGATTTGGTTTAGTTGCACTATTTGGATTATGTGGAAGACATGTACATGAGGTTACAAGTGTGTACACAGGCTTATATGTGGAAATTGACTAGCTTAGACTCTTAGGCGTCTTATAGGCATTTAATTGATATTGTCATATCATGTTATATCTTCCATTGTCAAGTTTACTCTTATATGCTCTAATTGAAGTTGTTAACTCTTTTATTTTCATGTACCCTTTTATGGTTGAGTTATTCTTATTTGAAGTTTTTATTATGTGTTATCTCTTTTGTTATCGAGCTTATTCTTCTATTTCATTGTGTTGGTGTAATTCTTGTTTTGATTTACTTTCCGTACTATTGTGTAATTGTTGTTGTTTTTTTACTAAGTTTTGTTGAGTAGTGGTCTATGTATTATTGTGGTATTGGTATTGTTGTTATGGAAATGTCATCGCATATGGGCATGTGTGGTGCGAGTGGTTATATTGTGTTGTTGTGTTCTTGGCACATGTGGGCTTGTTGAGAGTATTATCGGGGTGTTTGCACAAGATTCTAACATGCTATTATTATTATAGATATTGCACATGCGAAGAGACAAGGCGGGCTATATACATGTGTTAGGTTTGCGGATATGGCGAGACAAGGTGGGATAATTATTGATGTGCGTGTGGTGAGACAAGTCGAACATTTACTTTATTGTTACGCATGCGACGAGACAAGGGAGACTATGTCAGGGATGATATGTGATGGCCTTGGGGAATATTATTAATGATATTTGTGTGGTGGTGTGACTTCTTTATGTGTTTCATGCATATTACGTAATTTGTTGCGTTGTTTCCCTTGTGTTACTCAGTATCTGATATTACTTGTTGACTTGAGCTGTGATAGTACACTTGCACATGCATACACCATATATTATTATTTATGCCATTCCAGGAGTATGAAACTTGATGTTCATTTACCATGTACATGCATTCTTGTATATCTGCCTTCTTTGTGATATGATTTGATCGGTAGCCTGTGATCATATGTTTACTCCTTGTTACCATTTGTTACTTTAACTATCCATTTAGCTTTATATTAATACTTTGCCCATGTTTTTATATCTAGTAGGTGTCTTGAATTGTATCTCATCACTACTCCACCGAGGTTAGTCTTGATACTAACTGGGTACCGATAGTGGTATACCCATACTACACTTCTATATATTTTTATGCAGATCCAGGTACTTTAGAGCGTGTCGGATGTTAGTAAGCTGCTTGTGTTTTGCTGCGGGGACTTCAAGGTAAACTTGACATCGCGTTCGCACGCCTTGGAGTCACCTTCTGTTGGATTTCACTACTACTTCTTATTATTACTCCAAACAGTATTGTATTTAGAGATTTCTAGCAAACTCAATAGAGCTTATGACTCTATACCACTAGTTTTGGGGATTTTATGACTGTTGTTCCATTTTGGATTTATTATGGTATTTTAGCAGTTTGAAGTAATGTCTTAATCGTTATTTCTGCTAAATTCTTAATGTGTGCTACGCTTACCTAGTCTTAAAGACTAGGTGCCATCACAACTTTATAAGGTGGGAATTTAGGGTCGTTACAATTGTACTACGTTAAAGACGTGTACATGAGGTGATAAGTGTGTACACGGTCTTATGTATGAAAAATTGATCGGATTAGACTCTTAAGCTATTAATATGCCTTGAATTGATGTCGTTGTTATGTGAAATACATTTACTGTTAATTTATTCTGTGTTTAATTGTGTGTTGTTGAAATTCTTGTATACACTGTTGTTGAGTCGTGGGCTATACTTTGTTGTTGATTTGGTATTGTTGTTTGGGAAATGTTGTGATGTATGTGCACGTGAGGTGCGATGTGATTTTTCTGTTGTGATTGAGATGCGCATGCGGCAGCATAAGGGTGGTGTGAATTGATACGCATACGGCAAGGTAAGGGGGATTTATGTGTGTGTTACTAGTAAGGGGAAATACTTGATTATAAAGCACACTCGGCGAGATAAGGGGGCTTATATGTGTGAAGCTATTTCGGGAAAAATATTTTTAAAACGTGAATCTCATGCGGCATCATAAGAATGATGTCACGACCCCATTCCCGCTATAGGTCATGATAGCGTCAAACGTCACTGATAGGCAAGCCAATAATGAACTACCAACTTAATTAATCATTTTATTACTTTTGAAATCATGAAATTTTTATTAAACTAAGAAATCAATGCATTGCAAATCATGCATACATACAATATTAGTAGGATATAAAATAAAAGGGTGATAATATTAAGGAAAACCATAAACATCTACTAAAATTTTCCAAAACCCAGTGTCACAAGTACATGAGCATTTAATAGGAAATATAATACTACTACAACATCTATCTGGATTGTAAACTAGATAGGATAACATAAATTAATATGAAGGAGAATTTGTGTGTTGCGGATCATAACATGGGATACATCTCACCGTAAAGTTCTTGTAATAGCTGCACTTTTACGCCCAAGTGACTATTCAAACTATATACCTGCACAATAAGTGCAGAAGTGTAGGACGAGTACGTAAATCAATGTGTACCCTGTAAATATTGAGCCTAACTCCGAAGAGGTAGTGACAAAGGGTCGACATCATCACTTACTAGTGGCCCAATAAATCAAGTACAGTAAAAAGCAGATAGGCATAAAGTATGGTAAGTAAATAGTGAAAACAAATATAGGTACATAATACGATTCACAACTGAACACTAAACACAAAGTCCTCGTATATTGGATACTACCTCGAATGGAATACATAATGGTCAACACCGGGTAAAAGGTCACATCTCAAGTAAGAAAAATCATGGGTACATTTACTTCTTATCGAACATTACGCACGATTCTGCCGAGGTAAGCGGCCCGATCCTATAAGAGTGTTTCTAACTGTCAAGGAAAATGGGACGATCCCATAAGACTGTGTTACAATATCCTGCCGATATGAACGACCCGATCCTATAAAGCTGTTTAACAATAATCCTGTCGAGGCGAGCGGCCCGATTCCATAATAGTATAATACATGATACTGCCGGGGTGAACGGCCCGATCCTATAAGAGTATTGTTGAGGCGTTCAGCCCGATCCCATTAGAATATGAAACTTTAACGGGTCCTTGAACCCTCTCATGAAATATAAGTGTGAGTTGTGAATTTCAAGAAAAGTTCGGATGGATTCGCACAACGCAGGAGAATTCCATAAGGGAAGTACAATTTCTACGTCTAATCAAGTAACTCGTCAAGTATCTAAAATAGCATGTCCATTAATCAACATGATTCTAGTCTCGGACTGTAATTTGAATTAAAGCATTTAAACACGCAAGAATAACTCAAATAGTACAATTAAAGCATTGCGTGCGACTAAGTCTACCCGGACAATAACAACAACAACAACAATAACATCAAACCTAGTATGTTCCCAACAGGTGGGTTCTAGAGGATAGTCTGTACGCAGATCTTACCCCTACCTAACAGGTAGATAGGTTATTTCTAATAGACCCTCAGCTCAGGAAGGGTAAGAAGAAGAAGAGGAAAGCAAGAAAGGAAGAAAGAGGGAAGAGAAAAGAAAAAGGGAGATATAAAGGATAAGTAGTACAAAATAATAGCAACATGGAATACAATACCTGAGGCGAACAAAACCACATAACGTAATAAAAATCTAAGGATATGAAGGTACATGCGTGCTACTAAGACTATCGGTGAGCAACTAAAAACTACCCACTAACCTTCTACCTTAATCCTCGACCTCCACACCCTCCCATCAAGGGCCATGTCCTCGGTGAGCTAAAGCAGCGCCATGTCCTGTCTAATCACCTCTCCCCAGTACTTCTTAGGCCTACCTCAACCTCTTCTCAAACTCGCCATGGCCAACCTCTCACACCTCCTAACAGGAGCATCAATGCTTCTTCTCTTAACATGTCCGAACCATCTCAGCCTTGACTCCCGCATCTTGTCCTCCATGGAGGCTACTCCCACTATGTCCTGGATAGCTTCATTATTAATCTTATCTCTCCTAGTACACCCACACATCCATCTCAACATCCTCATTTCTGATACTTTCATCTTCTGCACGTGGGAATTCATGACTGGCCAACACTCAGCCTCATACAGCCTAGTCGGTCGAACCACCACTATATAAAACTTACCCTTAAGTCTTGGCGGAACATTTTTATCACATAAAACATCGGAAGCAAGCCTCAACTTAATCCATCCCGTTCTGATGTGATGTTCGACATCTTCATCAATATCCCGGTTACCTTAGATAATAGACCCGAGATACTTAGAACTCGCTCTCTTGGGGATAACTTGAGCATCAAGCTTTACATGTATGTCTGTTTCATGGGTCCCGTCACTGAATTTGCACTCCAAGTATTCTGTTTTGGTTCTACTCAATTTGAAACCTTTAGACTCCAAGGTCAGTCTCCAAACCTCTAACCTCGCGTTAACTCCGCTTCGCATCTCGTCAATCAACACTATATCATCGAAAAATAGCATGCACCAAGGCACCTCCCCTTGGATGTGTCGCGACAGTACATCCATCGCCAAGGCAAATAAAAATGAGCTAAGAGTTGATCCTTGGTGCAACCCCATCACTATAGGGAAATGCTCCAAGTCACCACCCACAGTTCTCAACGAGGCTTAGAATCATCATACATATCCTTAATCATCCTAATGAACGCTACCGGAACGCTGCTAGCCTCCAAAAACCTCCACAGGACCTCCCTCGAGACTTTATCATACACTTTCTGATGGTCAATAAACACCATATGCAAGTCCTTCTTCCTCTCCCTGTACTGCTCCACTAATCTCCTTACCAGATGAATCGCTTCCGTAGTCGAACGCCCCGGCAGGAATCCAAATTGATTCTCGAAAATAGACACGTACCTCCTCACCCTGGCCTCCACCACCCTCTCCCAAACCTTCATAGTGTGACTCAACAGTTTGATACCCCAATAATTTTTGCAATTTTGGATACCACCTTTGTTATTGTAAAGCGGAACCATCGTACTCCACCTCCATTCTTCGGGCATCTTCTTCGTCTTAAAAAAAATTAAATAGCCTAGTGAGGCACTCCAAACCTACTCGCCTCGCGCTCTTCCACAATTTCACCGGGATTTCGTCTGGCCCCGTTGCTCTGTCCCTGTACATCTTATGCATTGCCCCTTCCACCTCCTCTACCATAATCCGCCTATAGTACCCAAAATGCCGCTGATTCTCGGAGTGCTCCAACTCACCCAGCATAATACATCTATCTCCTCCTCGTACAACAGTTTATGGAAGTATGTCTGCCATCTTCTCCTAATAAGTGCCTCGTCCATAAATACTTCGCTATCCTTGTCCTTGATGCACTTGACTTGGTCTAAGTCACGTGCCTTCCTCTTCCTCACCTTGGACAACCGGTACAACTTCTTGTCCCCGCCTTTGCCCCCGAGCTCCTCGTACAAACGAGCAAACACCACTTGTTTAGCCATCGTAACTGCTAACTTTGCATATTTCTTTGCCTTTCTGCAATACTCCCAATAAGTCCTTTTTTCCTCCTCGTGTCTACTCTCCACTAGCTTCAAATAAGCAATTTTCTTAGTTTCCACTTTACCTTGGACCTCTCCATTCCACCACCAGTCCCCTTTATGACCCCAGGAGAGCCCTTTATGACCTCTATGACCTCTCTAGGAGCTACCCTAATGCAATTTGCAGTCATGAACCACATACTAGACGCGTCCCCCCTACTCATCCAGGCCCTCACAGCCAACAACTTCTCCCCTAACTCCTGATCTTTGTCCTTGGTCAAGTTATCCCAATTGATCATATGTTGCCTGCACAACGCCCTCTTTATCCTACTCCTCTGTATCTTTAGGTCCATAACTAGGAGCCTATGTAGGGTCTTTAAGTGCTCACTTGCGATAACCTTGCAATCAGTGCACAGACCTTTATCGTGTTTCCTACATAGAAGATAATCAATCTAAGTCTTGCCCCCTAAATTCCGGAAAGAGACCGGTTGCTCTTCCCTCTTCGAAAAACTCGAGTTAGCTATAACCAAATCAAAAGCTCTAGAAAAATCCAACAGTGAATTACCTCCCTCATTCTTATCCCCAAAATCGAACCCGCCATACACATCATCATAACCCCTAGCACTAGCCCCAATATGGCCATTGAAATCTCCGCCAATGAACAGCTTCTCTGTGGGCATGATACTACGCACCATCTCATCCAAATCCTCCCAGAATTGTTTCTTGACCTCCTGATCCAAACCTACCTGAGGAGCGTATGCACTAATCACGTTTACAGTAAACCCACCAACTACAAGCTTAATACTCATCAACATATCATTGACCCTCCTAACCTCGACCACGAGCTCCCTGAGGTCCCTGTCAACTAAAATACCTACCCTATTCTTACCCCCCAGCGCTTCCTGAGTACCATAGATTAAACACATCTACATCTCGTGCCTTAGTACCCTTCCATCTAGTCTCCTGAACACATGCTATGTTGATCTTCCTCTTCTGGAGAATCTTACCTAACTCTATAGACTTCCCCGTCAACGTCCCAATGTTCCAAGACCCAACTCTCAGCCTAGAGGCCTTCTTACCTCCCCCCCCCCCTCCCCCTTCCCACTCCTGGACCCCACCCCCAACCCCACCCGAGGAGATGGACTTACTCTCACATCGTTCACTACCGCCAATATAAGCAAAAGGTATTAGGTAAACACTAACACTAAGAACAAGTAGCGGGAATGAAGGACTACAAGCTAGGGTCTCGAGATCTAAAAACAACTCAAAGGCGCTACTACAAGAACAATAATGCAAGCATGCACTAGAACAGTGAATCTACCACGTCTAAGAAACTACCCCTATGCAAAAAAAGAATTAAAAGGGATAGACGAAACCTTAATCTTAAAACACTAGTAGAAAAGATAGAAAAACAAGCAAATGTTGTCTACCAAAAACAATCAATCCAACTACGGGTTACCGGCAAGGAAACCAAAACTAATAGATGTGTACACATACAAAAATTTCCGGCAAGGCAACAATAAATAGATGTGCGCAAATACAATTCAAGAAAGATAGAACCTGGATTACAGTCGGGGATGTCCGGACGCACTTCCCAATTTGCTGAATAATGCTGCCTTCCGAACCCATGTGCTTAAACTTGGCTAAAATTTCCTCTCCCACCCTATCCAAGATATACGAAAAAAACCACAAACTGCCAAGGTCGCCACCTAGGCCGACTGGTCCAGGCAATAAAACGGGACAATGGAGGAAAGGAGAAGAAGCAGAGGAAGAAATAAAAAAGAAAAGGGACTACCCCGGGGGAAAAGAGATCGAGAGAAAGGAGAAGAACGAGAATAGGAGGAGAAGAGAATTCTAACATGCGCACGGGTACTCGTCACCTCATACGTGCCTAGCTCCCACAACATGTAGCACATAACAAATATAACACCTATGGGGTAAATCCCCTCACATAAGGTTAGACAAGAGACTTACCTCGCTCCAAAATTTGGTAACTGGCTCTAACGCCTTTCTAATACCTCAAACGATTTGAAACTAATTAAATAATGTGAAACCAATCAAAATATATTCCGATACTCGTAAATTAACAATTTATAATAATTCTCAACTCCGCTCGAAAATTCAACAAAGTAAATCTACGAGCCCACATGCCTATATGGCCTAATAGGGTAATACATGGAATACATAATGATAGGAACAACACCAGCCACGCCCGAAAACTCATCCATAGACAAATGTTATGTTGAATAAACATATTCGATCTGGTGCAGAATATACCTTCACATTAGGCCTGCAAATGGACCTCAAGTCGATTCTGATCATTCTAAAACAGGTCAATAACCTTCCAAAAATCCCGAATGACCCTTTCCATGACACATACGAACAACCGTCAATTCGCAAACAAGCTCCTATAGTCCGCAACCAAAGGAAAAGAGCATTTCTCAAACACAGACTCTCCCATCCATGATAGCACCTGAATCTCGGTATCGGGCCTCAATCTATCTACTTAAATGATCGATAAATCACACTTACATAAGAGTTACTCGCACAACTTTCAGCACCAGGTAACAAAATCTGCATATACATGGCTATCACTCATACTATTACTGTAATGCAAATCAAGAATCTGCAATTCAAACACAATGCCTCTTCCACATAACACCATTCTCAAGCGACATTAAAATAGACCCACTATACTCTAAAGATTTTAAATCTTTCCCCGCTCCTCCGAGCTCGTGACATCCCAGTCAAAATGACCGCAACATTGATTCTTCAATTCCAATTCCACACCGCTCACTGCACCTATCATGTTGTTATGTGAGGGTACAAGAATTTCATCATAAATCCTGAACCAGCAGTAGAATAAACACTTCATTGGCTTGAAACCTTTCATTTAACTCATTTCAGAAAAAGAATCTCAACACACAACAAACTTCCGATAACTGCAAAGAACACAACCATCAATTGTGGCCTAAACAACCATAACTCTTTCAAGGCCCATTTACACATAACAAAACCATCAGAATTAAATACCTCCAAATTAATCAAGCCAACAGTGAACTACCAACTTAATTAATAATTTTATTACGTTTGAAATCATGAAATTTTTATTAAATAAAGAAAGTAATGCATTAGAAATCAAGGATTCATACAATATTAGTAGGACATAAAATAAAAGGGTGATAATATTAAGCAAAACCATAAACATCTACGAAAATTCCCAAAACCCGGTGTTACAAGTGCATGAGCATCTAATAAGAAATACAATACTAATACAACATCTGTCTGGAATATAAAATAGGCAGGATAACATAAATGAATCGGAAGGAGACTCCGTGTGATGCGGATCATAACATGGGATGCACCTCATCGTAAAGTCCCCATAATAGCTGCGCCTTTGCGCCTAAGTGACTATTCGAAATATATACCTGCAAAATAAGTGCAGAAGTGTAGCACGATTACGTAAATCAACGTGTACCCTGTAAGTATCGAGCCTAACTCCGAAGAGGTAGTGACAAGGGATCGACATAGACACTTATTAATGACCTAATAAATCAAGTAAAGTAAAAAGTAGACAGGCATAAAGTATGGTAAGTAAACAGTGAAAACAGATATAGGTACATAATATGATCCTCAACGGAACAGTAAACACAAAATCCTCGTATATCGGAAAGTACCTCAAATAGAATACATAATGGTCAACACCACGTAAAAGGTCACATCTTAAGTAAGAAAACCCATGGGTACACTGGCTTCTTATCGAACATTATGCATGATTCTGTCGATGCGAGTGGCCTGATCCTACAAGAATGTTTCGTAGAACTGTCGAGGCGAATGGTCCAATCCCATAGAAGTGTGTTACAATATCCTATCGAGGCGAACGACCTGATCCAATAAGAGTGTTTTACAATAATCTTGTCGATGTGAGAAGCCCGATCTCATAAGGGTATAATACATGATACTGCCGAGGCGAACGACCCAATACCATAAGAGTATGATACATGATATTTTCAAGGCGAACGGCCCGATCTCATAAAAGTAGTTCTGAGGGGCTTAGTCTGATCCCATTAGAATATGAAACTTTAACGGGTCCTTGACCTCACTCACGAAATATACGTGTGAGTTCTAAATTTCAAGAAAACTTTTGATGAATTCACACAATGCGGGAGAAATCTGTAAGGGAAGTACAATTTCCACAGCTAATCAAGAAGCCCGTAAAGTATGAAAACAGCACGTCCATTACTCTACGCGATTCTAGTCTCAGGCTATAATGTTAATTAAAGCATTTAAACATGAAAGAATAACTCAAATAGTACAATTAAAGCATGGCGTGAGTCCAAGTCTACCCGGACATAATCAGGAATTCTAGCTTATGAACGGACGCTCGTCACTTCATACGTGCCTAGCTCCCACAACATGTAGCACATAACAAATATAACACCAACGGGGTAAATTCCCCCTCACAAGGTTAGACAGGAGACCTACCTCGCTCCAAAATTTGATAACAGGCTCCAACGCCTCTCTAATACCTCAAACCGATGCCAAACGATCCGAAACTAATCAAACAACATGTAAACCAATCAAAATATACTCCAATACTCGTAAATTTATATAATTCCCAAATCCGCCCGAAAAGCCAACAAAGTCAATCCCCAAGTCCTTTCAAAAAAATTTGAAGATAAACATTACCCATAATACCACGAATTCAAATATATAAATTACTCCTAATTTTATGTCCAACTTCATGGTTAAAATCCAAATTTACCATTTCTTTATTTTCTTTCAAAATCCCACAATTTCTACAAAGTTTTATGTTGAAGTTCTTGTATAATCCATGTATTTAACTAACAATGGGTAGGAATCACTTACCACATGATAGATGATGAAAATGAAACTTCAAAATCTCCCCAACTCAGCTCCCATGGAAGAATTGAGGTGAAATAAGCAAAACCCAATTTTTCAAACTTATACACAGCTCAGTCGGCCCTTTTTTCGCGAACACGGCAAGTGCCTCGTGTTCGTGAGGCTCACTCAGCTTCTGCCTCTCCAAACCTTCTATGAGAACACGAGAACAGGATTGCGAACACAAAGCCTTACCATGCTATCCCATCGCAGACGCGGACACGGACGCGGACGCGAACGCAGCCACACCCTCGCGGCTAAGGTCAAACCACCAGGCCCAGCTTCTTCATCATGAGCGCGATGTTGGCATCACAAACGCGTATCATTGATGACCACACCTTCACGAAAGCGAGACCACAGCTGCGAACGCGAAACATAGAATCCCGACATCCAAAATTCCTTCTTCGCAAACGCGTTCCCCCCTTCACATTGCGAAGAACAACACCAGACACCACCACCAGCAGTTACAAACAAGGAACAATTGTTTGAAACCATCCTGAAACACACGCGAGGCAACCGGGAACCCGTCCAATCACACCAACAATTCCCAATACCTAATAATAACTCATCCAAAGGCTCCAAATGCCACTAATAATATCAAAACCACAAATTGATGATCAAAATCTTTCTTTTGACTTTTAAACATTCAAACATCACCGAACACGTCTGAATCAAACTTAAACATTCCAGAATGATGCAAAATTTTACGTACAAGTCACAAACCAGAATACGAACCCATTTGAAGGCTCGGAGTCCCAAACAGACATCGATAACACCAAAGTCCACTTCATATCAAACTTAGGAAATTCTATAATCTTCAAAATGCCAATCTTCCACATTAAGCGCCGAAATGCTCCCTGACTATCCGATACTCAACCCGAACATACGCTCCAGTCCAAAATCATCATACAAACCTATTGGAATCTTCAAATCCCGATTTTGAGTTCGTTTACTCACAAGCTAACCTTGGTCAACTTTTTCAACTTAAAGCTTCCGAATTGAGAACTATTCTTCCAAATTAGATCTGAACTTCTTGAAAATTGAAATCAACCAGGTGTGCAAGTCATAATACATAAACTAAAGCTACTCAAGGCATCAAACCGCCAAATGATGCGCCAGAGCTCAGAACAACTGATCAAGTTGTTACGTTCTCCCCTACATAAACATATGTTTGTCCTCGAACGTGTCAAGAACCATTCCAGAACTGCCCAAAATCTTTGTACAAGACCTCGTGCACCTACACATGCCACCACAATCTATATGAACACATTATCTCAAGCCAGACTGAAGATCATTCCCGCTACCTTAGCCCACAAACATTAGAACTAATTTCCAACATTCAAAATTCTCTATAATGTTCGATTCTAACATTCGAACACCTTATCAATCTCAACACACTAAACCCAAACATGATCATGCACCCCTGCTGAAATCACACATTGCACCGCATAATTCATATGCCCATAATAACATCCTCCAACCTCAATAGCTACAAATTCATGAACCTGATGCCCGTAATATACCTCACAGCACATATGAGCCATGTTCCAACCATCACAATACTGCAACGATGAAAGGGACATGTAGTATCTCATAACCACCTGCCAAATCAATAACTCATGGAGTCTCTCAACTTGACAAGAAACATTGCTTCATTCTGAACTAAATAGTGACATTTCCCTCTATATACATTATATAAATCTAATTGCACTAATTATAGGTCCAACAACCTCGTCTCACCCAGTACAAGTTGCTCGGGAAATAAGCCACCTCAAACACCGTCTAAACTCATATACGATGCCATCTATGCGCCAACAAGCTACCACTCGAATACGACCAATACGAAAAAATGAACTCCGCTAAAGAACTACCCAGCCCGCATAATGAATAGAAGCAGCCAAACATTGCTAAAGACCTAGATCCAAGATGGTAAACAAATATAAAAAATAATTATAAGGAACCGTGATCAACATCTCACTATTGCGGCTGCAACCCGATCCAAACACCATACCTGTTGTGGTTTGCCACTCGATCCACGCATAATAAATCTGCATCAGAATACCCATCAAGCCAAAAATGGTCATACCCACTAAACACACGTATAATAACAAAAAACACACCGAGTGCATAAACATAACCCTGGGGAGACGGATAACACCATGTGCTACAAAGTACCAAGCATGACTAAGGTGCAATAAACAACCAGCAGCTTGAGAGCCATGTCACTCATATAACACTACAAGCTACACCAGATCAAAACACACGTGTGAAAAATCAAGTTGTCTCGCAACCCATATAGACTAATAGGGTAATACATGGAATACATAACGATGGGAACAACACACACCACACTCGAAAACTCATCCATAGATAAATGTTATGTTGCATAAACATATTTGATCTGGTGCAGAATATACCTTCACATTAGGCCTGCTAATGGACCTCAAGCCGATTTCGATCATTCCAAAACAGGTCAATAACCTTCCAAAGATCCCCAATGACCCTATCCATGACACATATGAACAACCCTCAATTCCCGAACAAGCCCCCACAGTCAGCAACCAAAGGAGAAGAGCAATTCTCAAACACCAACACTCCAATCTGCGACAGCACTAGAATCTTGGTACCTGACCTCAATCTCTACTACTTAAATGACTGATATGTCACAATTACATAATCATCTCAAGAGAGGTACTCGCAGAAACTTCCGCACTAGGTAACAAATTTGCAAATCCATGGCTACCACTCATACTATTACTGTAATGCAAATCAAGAATCAACAATCTAATACATAATGCCTCTTCCATAGAACACCATTCTCAAACGAGATTAAAATAGCGTCAGTATACTCTAAATAGTTAAAATCTTTCCTCGCTCCTCCGATATCATGACATCTCGGTCAAACTAGACCGCAACCTTGATTCTTCAATTCCAATTATACACCTATCATGCTGCTACGTGGGTACAAGAATTTCATCCTAAATCCTGAACCACCAGTAGAATAAACACTTCATCGGCTAGAAACCAATCATTTAACTCATTTCAAAAGAAGAATTGCAACACACAGCCAACTTCCCATAACCATAAAGAACACAACCCTCAATTGTGGCCTAAACCACCACAACTCTTTCGGGGCCCATTCACACATAAATAAACCATCGGAATCAAATACCTCCAAATTAATCAAATTATAGGGACTGCCAAGCCTGCAAGTATAGCCACGAAACACTTGTATAGCCTTATCGCACCAAAGGAACCGATCATCTCCTTAACCATGTTGATCCAAACCACTACTAACTAACTCAACTTCTTCCAATTTACTCTTGACTTTCCTTCGAAGTGACACCTCCTTTCAAACAAATAATAGACCTCAATAAACACTCATCCGAGTGAATCCAAATCGCGAGACCACGTCGTCTAAATGACCATAAGCCACTTTATACTCTCTTCATGTACTCAATAGTAATTCCAACTTCTACACTCGTTTTGATGAGACCTCTTGAAAATCCGAACCATTTCTCCCATCTCTCTAACATTGTAGTGTAGACCCAATGATAACATAGAAATAATCCATTTACCCTTCACCCTTTGCTGCAAACCCTAATCATCAGCTATATAACGAACCCGAAAATCCTTAGGCAATGCACCTTGATTCTCGAATCCACTAGAACCATTTTTTAAGAGTTGCCGACTCTAGTCCAGTCTCGATTATATAACCAAACAACTAGTGCTTCACTAGCACACAAATACTCCAAAGAAGCGACTAAATGAACTTTTTCCCTTGTACATCACATCCACAAGAAGTATAAAATCTAAGTCATTCAACAACCTCCACATATCAATAAAGTTAAATGTTGCACACATTCGTCAAATTCCTTGCTCGAATTACCCCTGATGTTGCCTTCCCTTAGTCACAACTAATCCACCAATGTACCAGTAACCAGAAACAGCAAAGGCACATAACCATGTGACCCAACCATAGATGGGAGGCTCCCCCACTTAGCTTCAAGCTACAATCACAAAATCCAAATACCCACAATGACTACTTCTCCTAGATACCATGATCCCCCCACTGTTACTCAACAAAATTTCGAACAAGCTCTTGTTGCACCAATCATCGTACATCCCAAATTAGCAGTCCTAAATGCACACTCAAATTCATAAAAGTCGTGCCATCTTCCCAAGCGATACCAGTCTGCACGGTAGTACATGCTCCACGTTGAATAAAAAATAGAACTCTCCAAAGAAACTTTATCAGAAACCACGCAACCCCTAACCTGCTTACAGGATATAGCCCACCTGTGTAATCTCATATATACATCCTCTGACTACATTTCCATGGTTATAACCATTATGAAATCAGTCAATCTCCCTAGGTCCGCACTCATCTTCCATCCGTAAGAATCAATTCATTCATTAACATCAACTGAAGGTTCAACAATATGTTTAAACACGGAGCCATATTGCATCCCAAAAAATCAAAAATTCACATTTTCCTACATTCTGATCAACCCCTTCTCGTCACATTTGAACTCCCCAAGTACAGAATCCACCTCAAGGAACATCTCCCTCGAACCATAAACACTGGAAACACTGACTCGATTCTAAAGTAGCAACACACCATCATCTTCGATAATGGTTACCATTTCACAACATCGTGCCCCAAAGGAAAACAAATGAAAATCATCATACCGACGAGCCTAATACGTTCAAATGATAACGACGACACAACACAAACAAGAATTCCACCAAGTTTGGTAATAGCAAGTCTCTCTACTCCGTTAACCAAATCTTGAACACCCATAGTCCATTTCCCTCTTATGTATTGGAATTAAATACTGAATCTTCCAATCACGAACCGAATAACATTTTTTCCTGAAGCACTCGCTACCGCAACACATAAGTAAATACCCTACCATTCATACCACTACTATGCAATAACCACACATGATCATCACAATACACTGGGTATAGACCTGAATCCGTGGGCAAAACAAACATTGAACTAAAATGATTGTACACCCTTCCACGAGACAATGATAGTAGTATACCCTCATAACGCTGGGGAAAACATCCTGAACCATACCTGTAGCACCAACACAACTACTCTATGCCAAAATTATATCAAGTGCTCAACATCGTGGTCAAATGAGTAGGAACAATCTGAAGACATAAGCTTCAATAGAAATCAAATCGCACAATAAGGAATCAAGAAAGGGAAGTTCTCCTAACAGCCTTGTAGATTCCCGAATATAAGTACAGACGTCTCTGTACTGATCTACAAGACTCTACTAGACTTGATCATGACTCGTGATATTCAAGTGAACCTAGAGCTCTGATACCAAGCTGTCACGACCCAATTGCCGCTATAGGTCATGATGGCATCCACCGTCACCATTAGCCAAGCCAATAGTGAACTACCTACTTAATCAATCATTTTATTACTTTTGAAATTATGAAATTTTATAATAAAGAAATTAATGCATTAGAAATCATAGATACATACAATATTAGTAGGATATAAAATGAAAGGGTGATAATATTAAACAAAAACATCTACTGAAATTCTTCAAAATTCGGTGTCACATGTGCATGAGAATCTACTATAAAGTACAATACTAATACAACATCAGTTTGAGATGTAAAATAGATAGGATAACAAAAACGAATATGAAGGAGACTCCATGTGCTGCAGATCGTAACATGGGATGCAGCTCACCGTAAAGTCCATACAATAGCTGCACCTTTGCGCCCAAGTGACCATCCAAAATGTATACCTGCACAATTAGTGCAGAAGAGTAGCAGCATAAGTACGTAAATCAACACGTACCCATTAAGTATGAGCCAAACCCCAAGGGGTTGACATCGACATTAACTAGTGGCCCAGTAAATCAAATACAATAATAAGTAGATAGGCATAAAGTATGGTAAGTAAATAGTGAAAACAGATGTAGATGCATAATACGATCCTCGACTTAACTGTAAACACAAATTCATCGTATATCGGATAGTACCTCGAATGGAATACATAATGGTCAACACAGATAAAAGGTCACATCTCAAGTAAGAAAACTCATGGGTACACTGACTTCCTATCGAACATTATGCATGATTCTGCCGGGGTGAGCAACCTGATCCTATAAGAATGTTCGTAGAACTGCTGAGGCGAATGGACTGATCCCATAAAAGTATGTTACAATATCCTGCCGAGGCAAATGGCCTGGTCCCATAAGAGTATGATACATGATACTGCCGAGGTGAACGGCCCGATCCCATAAGAGAATGATACATGATAATGCCGTGGTGAACGGTCCAATTCTATAAGAGTATGATACATGATATTGTCGAGCAAAACGGCCTGATCCCATAGGAGTATTGCTGAGGCATTCAGCCCGATCCCATCTGAATATGAAACTTTAACGGGTCCTTGACCCCACTCATGAAATATACGTGTGAGTTGTGAATTTCAATAAAAATTCTGATGAATTCACACAATGCGGGAGAAACTTGTAAGGGAAGTACAATTTCCATGGCTAATTAAGTAGCTCGTCAAGTATCTAAAATAGCACATCCATTACGCGAGTCTGGTCTCAGGCTATAATGTGAATTAAACCATTTAAAAAGGGAAGAATATATAATACAATTAAAGCATGGCGTGAGTCTAAGTCTACCCGAAAATAATCAGGAATTCTAGCATACACATGGACACTCGTCACCTCATACGTGCATAATTCCCACAACATGTAGCACATAAAAAATATAACACCTACGCGGTAAATTTCACCTCACAAGATTAGACAGGAGATTTACCTCGCTCCGAAATTTGATAACATGCTCCAATGCCTCTCTAATACCTCAAACAGATGTCAAACGATCTGAAACTAATCAAACAATGTGAAAACCAACCAAAATATACTCCAATACTCGTAATTGAATAATTTATAGTAATTCGGAACTCCGCTCGAAAAGTTAACTTAGTCAATCCCCGAGACCACGAACCCGGATTTCAAAATATTTTGAAGATAAAAATTACCTATATCACTACAAACTTAAATATATAATTTATTCATAATTTGAAATCCAACTTTGTGGTCAAACTCCAAATTTACCATTTCTAGGAGTTTTTCCAAAATTCCAAAATTTCTATAAATTTTCATGTTAAAATCTATATATAATCCATGTATTTAACTCTTAATGGGTAGAAATAACTTACCAAATGATAGATGATGAAAGTGACTCTTCAAAATTGCCCCAAAGTCGGCTCCCATGGAAGAATTGAGGTGAAATGAACCATACACTGCCGATCAACCCTTCATACACGCGCCAAGTGCATCGCGTTCGCAAAGCACACTCAGCTTCTGCTCCCCAAACCTTCTAGGCAAATGCGACAACAGGCTCGCCAACGCGAAGCTTTACCAGGCTACCCCATCGGCCACACCCTCGCAAACGCGAAGGCCAAGTCCACCAGGCCTAGCTTTTTCATCGCGAATGCGAAGCTGGCATCGCGAATGCGTATCATTGCTGACCAAACCTCCGCGAATGTGAGACCATAGTCGCGAACGAAAACCATAGAATCCCAACAGCCAAAATGCCTTCTTTGTGAATGCGTGCCTCCCTTTGCGTTCGCAAAGAACAACACCAGCACCAATAGTTGCAAAACATGGAAAAATGGTCTAAAACCATCCTGAAACACACCCGAGACCACCGGAAACCCGTCCAGTCACACCAACAAGTCCCAATACCTTATCCAAACTTATCCAAAGGCTCAAAACTCCACGAATAACATCAAAACCTCAAATCTGCGATCAAAATCCTTCTTTCGACTTTCAAATATTCAAACTTCGTCGAACGCATCCGAATCAAATATAAACATTTCAGAATGAAGCCAAATTTTACGTACAAGTCACAAATCACAATACGAGCTCATTCCAAGGCTTGGAATCCTAAACAAACATTGATAACACCAAAGTCCACTTCATATCAAACTTCGAAACTTCTAAAATCTTAAAATGTCAATCTTCCACATTAAGCACTGAAATACTCCCGGACTGTCAGATACTCCACTCGAACATACGCCCAAGTCCAAAATCATCATACTAACCTATTGGAATATTCAAATCCTGATTCTGTGGTTGTTTACTCACAAGTCAAACCTTGGTCAACTCTTTCAACTAAGCTTCCGAATTGAGAATTATTCTTCCAAATCAGCTCTGAATTTCTCGAAAATTAAAACCAACCATGTGTGCAAGTAATAATACATGAAGTGAAGCAACTCAAGGCCTCAAATTTTCAAACAATGCGCCAAAGCTCAAAACGACTAGTTGGGACGTTATAGATGATTTGTGATTTGCGACTTGTAATTTGTGATTATGAGGTATAGTACCTCGTGGTGTTTCTTATTATAAATCTTGTGTTGGAATGACTTGATGATTTGAAATTTTATTTGTTTTTCCTAATTAATTTTAGTAGTATTTTAACTATGTTCTGATTATTTTGTTGTTTTATCACATGTTTACTCTTTGTTACCATTTATTAATTTCGCTTTCAGTTGTTAGCTTTATACTTATATTCTGCACAGTTTTTCATGTCTAGTGAGTGTTTTGACTTGAACCTCGTCACTACCCTACCGAAGATAGTCTTTATACTTACTGGATATCGAATGTGGCGTACTCATACTATGATTCTGCATATTTTTGTGCAGATCGAGCTACCTCTGAGCGTGACATTCGGTAATGAGCTGCTTTAAGATTGTTGTGAAGACTTCAAGATATACATGTCATTCCGTTCGAAGGCCTCGGAGTCACCTTTTGATGTTTACCTTTACTATTGTTTGTTTTCATTCCAAAACAATATCGTATTTGAGATTTCTAGTTTATTCTCAGTAGAGCGTATGACTTCGTACTACCAATTTGGGATGCATGACTATTGTTCAGTTTCAGCTATGTTATGTCATTTATCATTTTTATATTTAATAGTTAAGTTGGTTATTTCTGCTAAATCTCAGCATGTGCGAGGTTTACCTAGTCTTAGAGACGTGGTGCTATCATGATCCTCAAGGTGGGAATTTGGGTCCTGGCATAATTTTTCTTGTTTGTCATATTCATAAAATTACTAATTGAAGAATCACATCACCAAAAATATTTGGATAAGGCAAAACATAAAATTGACCGATCGGCTGAAATTAATTGCATTCTCTAACCAAAAAAGAATATATATGTATATAATGTATTTATATAAAAATATATATATATTATCATTTTATATTTATATACAAAATATGTATATTATCAAATAAATTTCCGAATTAAAGAGTGAATTCAATTATTTTCTACATCAATAAGAACTAAAAACTTAAAATTCTCTTTCTGGTGATTGATAATTATACAGACATCCTGATTATAGGAATTAGAACGGAAAAAGTTGCACATTCCGTGTAAACATGTTAATTCATAGGATCTAGAAATCGCATTAAATTACAAAAGTGACTTGAGCATATTGTTGTCTTACAAAACAGAACACATATCTATCATTAATGTTTTTATAGGACATCGTAAAAGTTTCTAATTTAGAAGATCCAAGTGAAATTAACTAAAACTAATATTAATAGGCAGAGAAGAGACTTGTTCATATGTATATATGAATAAATAAATAAATGCAACCGTGTGCATACCTGAGATATAACTATTTTTGAGTATTAGAACATTGTTCCCCTATTTGACGCTTCTCGTAGGAAGATATAGAGGTCGAGGATTATGGTAGTAGAGTAGTATTGGCACGCAATCTCGTTTTCTATTGGTAGTAGATTTTTATGACTAACCGTTGTTTTCTTTCATTGTTGATCACCTTACTATCTTGTTGTTTTTATTCTGCTTTTTTATGCCTTTTTGGTATTGTCCTTTATTGTCTATATTTTCACTAATATGGTGCTTATGCTTCCCTGAGCCGAGGGTCTATTGGAAACAGCTTCTCTATCCTCACAAGGTAGGGGTAAGGTCCGCGTACACTACCCTCTTCAGACCCCACAGTATGGGATAGTACTGGTATGTTATTATTGTTGTCGTTGGTTTATTTGATGATATGTGACTTGTGGAGATGGGTGGTTTGATTTCATGGGGTTCGCGAGTGAGTTGGACTTAGTTTCTATTTGAAAGTTAAGTTGTAAGAGTTGACCGAGGTTGACTTTTGAGTAAACGATCCAGGATTGATGATTTGAAGGTTCCAATAAGTTTGTAAGTTGATTTTGAACTTGGGTGTATGTTCGAATTTGATTTTGGAGATTCCTAAAACGTTTTGGCCCTAGTTGTCGAAAGCTCACACTTTGAAGAATTAGAGAATTCATAAGTTTGGCCGGTAATTAACTTTAAGGTTATCGAATCTTGACTGATAGTTCCGGACTAAGGGTAGGTTCATGTTATTGAACTGAACTTGTATGCAAAGTTTGGTTGAGGGTCAAAGTGCGTAGGTATGAATCAGACACTTGGGTTGGAGTATAGAAGCTTATGAACTTACATATGGTCTGATCTTTGCTTCTTAGATGTGAAAATTTTGTATGTGTTTTGAGAATTTGGATAGATCTGGATAGTTTTTATGGATATAGAATATTTGGACGGAGTCCCGGAGGGTTCAAGTAAGCTTTGGACCACCCGAAATATGGTTGATATTGCTAATTTTTGTTCGTGTCTAGCTTGCATCACGAAGGCGGATATTGGATCGTGTTCATGAAGAATAAACTGAAGCCTGGAGGTAGGCCTTCACGTTCACGAAGAAGGGATCGTGTTCGTGGAGGGAGGCCAGGCAGATCCTCCAGGTCCCTGTCGCGTTCAAGTAGAATGGATTTTTGGACGTGGAAGTTTGTGCTTCGTGAATGCGGGGTTGAGGCCGAGTTCGTGAAGGGTAATGTTGAGGCCGCGTTCGTGAAGGGTAATGTTGGAAGGGGCATAGAGTCTAGAATTTTGGGATTTTTCTATTTTTTATTTTGTTGAGTTTTGGTGAATGAGAGGAATACATGTGGGAGAAGGATTTCACTACTATCTTGAAGGTAAACAGTTTATACTTGGATTTGATCATATATCTTGATTCCTCGAGAATTTCTAGACCGAAAATATTACATTTTAAAGTTAATTTTGGGATTTTTGTCTACAACTTGATTTAGACTCAAAATTAAAAACTAAATACATACTTGAAATCATGGGGTTATGAGTAAACGAGATCTGCCCTAGACTCGAGTTTTGACAATGTGAGCCTGAGTTTGACTTTTGTCTACTTTTTGGAAATTGATTACAGATTAAAGCTATATTGTTTGGAATTTATTCCTATGATGTTATTTGACTTATTGAGTACTGTTTTATTAGATTTGAGCCGGTTGGACGTAATTTCTAAAGGAAAGACGGTTAGAGGGTTGATTTGGCTTTCAAAAGTAAGTATCTTGCCTAGACATTGATCGAGGGAATCTACCTTAGGAGGTTGACCTTGTTTTACTAATTGTTAGTATTGGGAGTGTTGTATATGTTTCTGGCGAGCACATATGCAAGTGCCATGGGCTATCCAAGCTCGGAGTAGATTTTAGGATACTTTAAGCTTTGGATTTACATCATATGCTATATATGACTTGTTATTACTCTTGTGTGACTATGTTAGCTCTCTTAATTATGCTAAAAACCATATTTTAGGCTCTTGGTACCTTGTTGACCATAAATGACTATTTGTGACATTATGTCCTACTTGTTCTAGTTGTAGTCACAATGTTCACATGCACATGTCATTGCTTGTAAACTTCTTATGTCCATATACATTATTGTGTTATTTATGGTGCATATGCACATAATTTGTATATGAAACTATCTGATGGATTGAGGTTGAGGCACGTGAGTTGTATGTTGAGTGTTTTTGTATTGGCACGGGAGTTGTCCTGCAGCTTAAGGGTTTTGATTCATTCTTGCAGAGTCAGGTGCATCCATCGTACCTTGGGCCCTATGTGTGCAGGTTTATTGGACACTTAGGGAATGTTGGCTAATGACATCGTGTCTTATTTATGCTTAGACAATATAGACTCATAAACATCAATATGAGCTTTGATCATTTTTTATCTAAAAGCATGTTATTATCTTTATTAATTGTATCTGACCATCTTATCCAATGTATCTGATAGATTCTTGTGAAGTTTATGATAGTAATTATCAATTGACCAATATCGCCACTACTTTGACAAGATTAGTCTTGATGCTTAATGAGTATTAGGTTGGTTGTACTCATGCTAAACTTTTGTACATTTTGTGCAAATCAGGTGTTGCTACTAGCTAACTGAGGAGTAGACCGGTTCGGCGATAGGAGACTCGAGGCAATCCACCTTCTTCATCTGGGGGCCTTGAAGTCACCTTATTTTCCTATTTTTACTCTAATTTTTAGGATAGTGGGTGTATTTATTAAGGACTATTGTATTCTGACACTCTTAGAGCTCATGTACTTATTGACACCAGTTTTAGGTTGATTGTGTTTCTTCTTCGTATATTGATGTTGGTTTTAGACTTATTTATGCTATAAACCTTTATTAGACTAGATATATTGCTTCGTTTCTTTTGTTTCTTCAATTGTTGTGTGATTAGTTCGCCTAGTCAGCGTCAAGCTACTCGCGGCCTCGAACCACCGAACAAAAATGTGAATGATTAAAACGACCGGTCGAATCGTTACATTCTCCCCCTCTTAAATAAAAGTTCATCCTCAAACGTACCAAGAGTCATTCCAGAGCCATCGAATCACTGTATAAACTCACCATACACATACCCACGGCGATCCCACGTCACCTCAATCCATATAAGCTCGTCAACATCACCTAAGCAAAGATCATTCCTTCAACCTTAGTCCACAAACCTTAGATCCCAATCTTATCACCCAGGCCTCCACCTAAGACTCTAACCCCCCCCCCCCCC
>ML428006.1:51785-81847 GCA_005239525.1 Nicotiana knightiana
CCCACATATACACATTGTCTCGACCCCAACCAGCTGTAATAGTTCATGCATACATCCACAAGGTACAACCAAACGACGTAGCCAATCGCTCATACGCCCATAGCTACATCTCCGACCAAAATAGTTGTCCATAATCGAACTCGGTGCCGGTAAATAACCTCATAACAACTATAAACGTTCACCACACAGATATGGATGCAGGAAACATGTAGATCTCATAACCACTCACCCAATAACAAGTCATGAAGTTCTGTCACCAGATAAGAACCAACGCCAAGCTCCAAGCTGATCAACGACATTCTAATCTAGAGATACCTTATCCTAGTACGATCATGCTAATCCCAGTTCTAATGACGTCATCTCATCCAATAAAAGATGTCTGACCAATAAGCCACTTCAAACACCACCAAGTCACACACGTCGCAGTCCGCACCCAACAAGCAAAAACTCGAATGTAATTGAATATAGAAAGAGAAACACATGAGAGAACTATCTGACAAGTCCAACAGGTACAACTCCCCATCGGCACCATACTATGAATCCATCACACAAGGAAGAAGCATAATACACAAAATAACTACAAAGAACCTCATCCTAACATAACTCCACCGTGGCATGTGGCCCGGTCCAAACATATTGATCCACCTGAAACTCGAGGGTTCCATCCTTAACTCTGAATCACAAGTAGGCTAGACATCACATCAACCAAAAACCTTTCACTGACTCACCATGTAGTACAAAACCACAACACGTAACGGATTACCCATGCTTGTATAGCACCTCAATCACATGTCATGGCCAAACCAACCAAAAATCACGTCATAACCTACTATATTAAGTAACAGTAAGTCCATCCTAGTATTATGACGCTTAATATTGAACAAACTAGAACGATAGACGCGGTCTACCACAGTAGAACCTCCCCCTAAAACAAGTGTCGAAACATAAACATAGTACAAGAATCACGAAATATATCCATATATGAAGAAAGATAGGATGACTCATACCAATAAATAGGGCCCGGATCAAATAAAATTGATGCATCTGTATAACAAATCGAAACAATACCAGTATTGGTGTGCCAGCCTCCATCCTACCAGGGAAAGCATAACAACGAGCCTGGCCTCTCACTCTAGGATGCCCTCTAGGCGTCGTAGAAATTGGAGCGGAATCAATAGCCTGAGTAATTTGCTAGGGTGCACCCACCCGGAGTCTGGGACAATCGCTCACCATGTGCCTGGTATCACCACACTCAAAGCAACCTCTCTACTGGCGTGTTTATGGGAGTTGTCCAGAATGAGTGCTCTGAGACCCATGGATAACTGGAGCACTACATGAAACCTGAAGTGCAAATTGAATTGGTTGACCAACAAAACCTCTATTGTGACACGCCTTGCCCCCAAAGTAGGGACTAGTAGATCCTCCAGGTCCACGAGGCTTCTTAACCTCCCTATCCTCCTTCTATAGACAGTGGATACGCTCCAACGTTGTAGCGATCTCCATAACCTGATGAAATGGATTATCAGTCTCCAACTCTCGCACCATCCCATATCTAAGACCATAACTAAGTCACTCAATAAATTTGTGGGCTCTCTACCTAATAGTGGAAATAAAAGCAGGTGTGTGACAAGATAACTCAACAAACCTTATAGCATACTCGGACACAGTCTTAGTCCCCTGGCGCAACTGCTCAAACTCGATACACAACGCATCCTTAAGGGTCTGTGGAATGAACTCCCTCAAAAATAGATCATGGAATTGAGTCCAAGTAAGTGGCGTTGCACCAAATATACTACTCTCCTCATAATCCTGCCACCATCTATACGCCTGCCTCGTCAGTTGGAAAGTGGTAAGGGCAATCCCCTTCAACTCCACTATGCCCATAGTGCGCAAAATTGGGTGACACTGGTATAGAAAATCCTATGCATCCTCAGAAGTTGCGCAACTAAAGTAGGAGGGAAATACGTCTTGAACCTCTCTAAGCTGCGGATTTGTGGTTAGGAAACTGGCAAGGTTGTTCCCTCCAAGCAAAACTGCAAAAATCAGAAGTGAGATAGTTTCCTTCAAACAGAAAGCAGGAGAGTCTTTATATTCATCGTGGGAGAGGTTTAAGGGGCTACTCAGAGACTGCCCTTATCACAATTAGACAAACGAAGTGTTAGCTCACACTTTCATAGAAGGGCTCCATCACCAAACAAAAATTATGGCAGATGCTGCAGCTGGAGGTCAAGTGTTGGAGAAAAGCTTTGACGAGATATATGCATTATTGAACAAATTCTCCAAAAGCAATCCAGAATGGAAAGGAGAAATGGGCAGAAACACGGTACAAAACTCTGCAGGGGTTCTCGAGTTAGACGTCATCTCGGCATTATCAGCATAGATTTCTACACTGACCAACCAAGTCAATCAGATGACCATGGTTATTAACAAGAAACAAGATCAACCAGTGCAACAGGTTCAGGTGTTTTGTGAAGTATGTGGAAAGGGTAACACGAGTGACGTATGTCCAGTTAATCCAGAGTATGTCTACTTTGTGGGTAATGCAAATAGGGGGTCAGACAAACCAATATGGGAACAGTTACAATCCCAACTAGAGAAACCACCCAAAATTCTCTTGGGGCGGAAACCAAGGTACTCAGAATCAATACCGGCCTCAAGCACCTCAACAACAATATAGACCACCTCAGGCTGAACAACAAGCAAGTCCAACAAGTCACCTTGAGGAAATGACGAAAAAAATGATGGTTGATCCACAAGCCCAAGCTACAGCAATGAGAAATTTGGAGCGTCACGTGGGACAACTTGCCAGTGCCAAAATACCAGACCAGTTGGAGCTCTTTCAAGTGACACTGAAGCCAATCTAAGGCATCCATTAATGTCGAGTCCTTGAGGAATGGGAGACAATTAGAAGAAGCCCGATCAAAAAAGAGAAAAAAAGTGACTTTTAATGAGAGGCCAGCCACTATAGGTCAACATCAGACAAATCAAAGGAATCAGAGAAGCCAGCAGAAGAGGCGGTGGCTGAGAAACCCCCACCGTTGGTTGCAAGGCCACCCCTTATGTTCCCTCAAAGATTGCAGAAAGTGAAGGATAATGCCGAGTATAAAAAGTTCCTTGATATCTTGAAGCAGGTGCAAATTAACATTCCATTGGTAGACGTCTTGCAAAAAGTTCCCAAATATGCTAAATACATCAAGGACATAGTGGCAAATAAAAGAAGGCTGACTGAATTCGACACAGTGGCACTCATTGAGGAATGTATCTCAAGAATTCAAAGCAAGATACCTCAGAAATTAAAGGATGCGGGTAGTTTCACTATCCAAATCTTGATTGGTAATCATGCAGTCGGGCGAGCTTTATGTGATCTTGGAGCGAGCATCAATCTGATGTCGCTATCTGTGTTCAAACAACTGGGGTTGGGTGAGACACATCCAACAACAGTAATCTTACACTTGGCGGATCGCTCCCTTGCTCATCCTGAAGGAGTGATTGAAGATGTGTTAGTTCAAGTGGGCTCTTTCATATTCCTTGCCGATTTTATTATCTTGGACTATGAGCCTCATCAGGAAGTCCCATTTATTTTGGGCCGTCCATTCTTAGCCACGGGCCGAGCTATTATTGATGTTTGCAAAGGAAAGATGATGATAAGAGTAGGTGATCGAGTGGAGGTATTCAATGTATATAAAGAACTCAGATTACCAGCCCACTATGAAGAGTTATCCCTGATTTCTGTGGTGGAAAGTGATGCTACATCATTAGTGCCTTATATGAGCCCTATTGATCCTCTTGAACGAGCTCTGATTGGGGATGAAGAAGACAATGAAGATGAAATGATGGGAGAAATTGAGCAAGTACTTGATATGTCCTGCAGTTATGTTCATGGGTTCAGAAAATTTGAGGAGCTGGAGAAGCCCATCACTCTGACCCCTCATAAGCCATCTATTGAAGAAGCTCCAAGGCTAGAACTTAAGCCCCTTCCAGTGCATCTGCGCTATGCTTATTTGGGGAACTCTGAGACATTGCCCGTGATTGTCTCATCTATCCTGACTAACACACAAGAAAAATTACTCAGAGTAATTCGCGAGCATAAAAAGGCTATTGAGTGGACAATTGCAGACATCAAGGAAATCAGTCCATCATTTTGCATGCATAAAATCTTCTTGAAATATGGATACCACCCTAGTGTTGAGCAACAAAGGAGGTTAAATCACATTATGAAATAGGTAGTGAAGAAGAAAGTAATCAAATTGCTCGATGCAGGTATCATCTTTCTTATTTCTAACAGCAACTGGGTAAGCCCAGTTCAATGTGTGCCCAAAAAGGGGGGGATGACTGTTATTGAGAATGAGAAGAATGAGCTAATTCCTACTCGCACTGTGACGGGGTGGAGAGTTTGCACTGATTATAGAAGGCTCAACAAAGCAACCAGCAAGGACCACTTCCCACTTCCATTCATTGACCAAATGTTGGACAGATTAAGGGGGCATAAATATTATTGCTTTCTTGATGTTTACTCGGGATACAATCAGATTGTCATATGCGCATAGGATCAGGAGAAAACCATGTTTACTTTCCCTTATGGCACTTTCGCCTTCAAGCATATGTTGTTTGGTCTTTGTAATGCACTAGCTACTTTCCAGAGATGCATGATGGCTATTTTCACCGATATGGTGGAAACATTTGTGGAAGTTTTTATGGATGATTTTTCAGTCTTTGGGTCATCTTATGATGATCGTATGATGAATTTGGTCATGGTGTTAGCTCGTTATGAAGAAACAAGTCTAGTTTTAAATTGGGAGAAGTGACACTTTATGGTGCGGGAAGGCATCGTCTTGGGTCACAGAGTGTCTAGGAGTGGCATTGAAGTTGATAAGGCAAAAGCGGAGGCGGTTGAAAAATTACCTACACCTATTTCTGTGAAAGGTGTCCGGAGTTTCTTGGGACACGCAGGATTCTATCGGCGCTTTATTAAAGATTTCTCTAAAATTGATACTCCTTTGTTCAGGTTGCTTGAAAAAGATGTAACGTTCAATTTTGATGAAGCCTGCCTGAAGGCATTTGAAGAACTCAAAAAGACGATGGTGACTGCACCCATTATTGTGGCACCAGAGTGGTCCCTACCGTTTGAACTTATATGTGATGCAAGTGACCTTGATATTGGGGCAGTGCTAGGCCAGAGGAAAGACAAGGTGTTTTCATCCATCTACTATGCGAGTAAGACTCTTGATGATGCACAACTGAATTACACCACCACTGAAAAGGAGTTGTTAGCTGTTGTGTGGGCCTTCGAGAAATTCCGGGCATATTTGGTGGGAACGAAAGTCATAGTCCATACTGATCATGCAGCAATCAGGTATCTATTTACAAAAAAAAGAATCTAAGGCTAGATTGATGCACTGGGTTCTGTTGTTGCAGAAATTTGATATATAAATACAAGATCAAAAGGGGACCGAGAACTAAGTAGTTGACCATCTATCAAGGCTGGAAAATCACGACCACGTACAGGAGGGTGGCCAAATTAAAGAAGTATTTCCTGATGAGCAACTTTTTGCTATCACCCAAGACCCTCCCCCATGGTATGCAGATTATGTGAATTATCTTGTGAGTGGGGTCCTTCCTCCTGAAATTGAATCTGAAGCTAGAAAGAGGTTTTTGCATGATCTGAACTTCTACTATTGGGATGAGCCATATTTGTACAAGCAATGTGTTGATCGATTGATGAGAAGATGCATTCCAGATAAGGATGTAGAATTAGTGTTGTATGATTTTCATGCATCACCTTATAGGGGCCATCATGGAGGAGATAGAACAGCTACAAAGGTATTACAATCTGGTTTCTTTTGGCCAACTTTATTAATGGATGCCCATGCATTTGTTAAGAAGTGTGACGAGTGCCAGAGAATAGGAACAATCACAAGGAGGCATGAGATGCCTTTGAATAATATCCTAGAGGTTGAGATTTTCGATGTGTGGGGGATAGATTTTATGGGACCATTCCCATCATCCAGAGGAAACAAATACATTTTGCTAGCAGTTGACTACGTGTCAAAATGGGTGAGGCAATTGCATTGCCAACAAATGATGTCATGGTGGTAGCTGTGTTTGTGAAAAAGAACATATTCTCGAGATTTGGGACTCCACGTGCCTTAATTAGTGATGAGAGGACTCATTTTTTCAATCAGTTGTTGAATAACCTTCTAGCTAAATATGGAATCCTCCATAGAGTTGCTACAGCATATCATCCTCAAACAAGTGGGCAAGCTGAAGTGTCAAACAGAGAAATAAAGAAAATCTTAGATAAGACGGTGAATGCGAATAGGAAGGATTGGGATGTAAAGTTAGATGATGCCTTGTGGGCGTATAGAACTGCATATAAAACACCAATCGGGGCGTCGCCTTACAAGCTTGTTTATTGGAAGGCATGTCACTTGCATGTTGAACTTGAACACAAAGCATACTGGGCCATTAAAAAGCTGAACATGGACCTTCACGCCGCGGGCGAGAAAAGACTCGTGCAACTGAATGAATTAGATGAGTTCAGGCTGCACTCTTATGAAAATGCTAAGCTATATAAAGAAAAGACTAACAGATGGCATGACAAGCATATCAAGCCACGCCACTTCGAGCCAGGCCAACAGGTATTATTGTTCAATTCTAGGCTAAAGTTATTTCCTAGGAAATTATAATTGAGATGGTCAATCCCTTTTGAAGTAGTAAGAGTCACTCCTTATGGTGCAATTGAGCTACGAGTTTTAAATGGTGAATGAAAATTATTGGTGAATGGACACAGAGTTAAGCACTATTGGGGAGGAATAATTGACTGTGAAAATACAAAGGTTCTACCCGCTGATGAGTAAGCAAGGCCCTGCGTCGTGTTGCGACGTTAAATCAGGCGCTTGTTGGGAGGCAACTCATCTTTACTATTTTATTTTTATTTTTTCTTATTATTGTTGTAGTATTTGTTTTTGTTTTGTAGGATTATAAGAATAAGAAGCAAAGCTATTGGAAGAGTGAAAAAGTGAGTTAGATGGTGAGAACACCGTGTGGGATTCCACACAAAGGATCATGTCTGGGGGAAGTCTGAGTACCCGTGAGCCGCTACTGATTCGGCCTTTGGCTTTTCAGGGAGTTTTTTGTCCACCCTTATTATTGTTTTGCTTTATTTGTACATTGGGGACACTGCAATCCTTTAAGTGTGGGGGTGGGAGAATTCCTCTAGATAATTAGTAGCAGGATGGAGAAAAATGTTAACTTCTTATTTTTGTTTTAGTAGTTGTGTAGTATTTAAGACGCTTTCCGACGATGGATCTCCTAGACCGTTTTCTTGATGGATTTAAGTATAAAGAAAAAGGACAAAAAGATTTTATTTATAGGTAGTGTAGTAATTCCCTCTTGGTTTTTCTTTGTGCCGCGGTTCTTTTCCAAAGGTTTTGCTTGAACCAGTGTAGGTAGTTTTATTTTTTATGAGAGGATCCATGGTGATGTGAATTGAATTGAATAAATATCTCTTGACTTTGTTATGACTTGAGAATAGTGACTACTTTGGTTGTGACGCTTAGGTTCAGTTTTTGACTCTTGTATAAGTACCTTAAATTGTATAATCTTAAATTTGCTTAACTGCTTTGACTAGAGTGTTTTGATGAGTCCAATCCTGAGTGTGTTATGTTCCATGTGTGCGTGAGGTTTGTATGTTATTCTGTACATTACATTTGATGTCTAGAACTTGCCCCGTGTGTTTGCAAAGCGAAATAGTAATTTTGTTCAGTCTTGGAAGTGATATAGGCGTTTCTTTGTTGAGCCAAATATATATATTTTACCAGCCTAATTGTTGTATATCGTAGTTAACCCTGTTGAGCATGTAATCCTGTTTCTTTGGCAACCACATTACAATACTTACCCATTTGTTTGAATTAATCATGTATTTGAACCTTTTCACCTCTCATGAGCACTTGAATTGTTATGAACCGTGTTAAAGTTAAAGTGTGGGGTAGTTGGTGTGGCTTTTGAGTGGAACTAATGAAATAAGCAGAAAGGTGCACTATTTTGGAAAAATTAAGAGCCACTTGAATTGAAAAAAAAAAAGAAGAAAAAAAAAAAAAATATATATATATATATATATATATAGTTATATTGCTGTGAAAGTATTCCGTGATAGTTGTGACTCTTGACGTAATTGTGCTCAAATAAATATGGAGTTAATATACATTTATGTGAAGGTGGAGTTATGGTTTGACATAAGTATGGGTTTGAATGTTAAAGTATATGTATTAAAATTATTAGGGAGGTGTAGTCATTCATATCCAAATGTATCCTACCCAACCCGCAGCCTACATTACAACCAATGAAAGTCCTATTTTATCTTAGACTGAATGAGCTGAATTAGTAGAGTAACACACTACGGGCAAGCCTATGGTGCATCTTTTGTAGCATATGAATATTATTTCTGAGAGTGAGTGAATTCTTTTCTATCTTGAGTTCATAATTGTTCTTAAATTTTATTGTGTGCGGAGTACTCTCTTTTGTCGTGTGAGGGCACCTGATTCATGAAGGAAAGGTAATGTCATTGACCTATATGTTAGAGTAAGTGAGCGAATTGTGAAATAATGCATGGTACTTGTGAGTCAAATCTTGAGGTGAAGATGTTACACCCTTTTGCTTAGTCTATTTTAAAGATTCTTGGTGTGATGAGCTAGGAGGATTGTTTAAAAAAAAATTTATGTCTATAAGTGTAGTTTGATTGCTCGAGGACGAGCAATGTTTAAATGTGGGGTATTGATATGTGGCTATAATTAATGGTTTAGCGCATTATGTGCCTTTCATTTTACATGCTTTAATGATAAATTACACTTTATATGCGCGTAATGGAGTCTATTTTATGTGTAGGTAAATTAGAGATGAAAATAGAGAAAAAGGGATACTTAAACGTGGAAAGTGTGCGCAAGAACAGTGAAAAGGAGAGGCCAGGTAAAAGCCAGCTCAACCAGGCTTTAGCCTGGCAAGGCCAGCCAAAGCCCAGGCTGAACCAGGTTTTAGCCTGGCGAGGCCAGCCAAAGCCCAGGCTGAACCAGGCTTCAGCCTAGCCTTCGGCTAGCCTTGCCAGGCTAAAGCCTGGTTGAGCTGGCTTTTGCCTGGCCTCTCCTTTTCACTGTTCTCGCGCACACTTTCCATATTTAAGTATCTCTTTTGCTCTACTTTCACCTCCAATTCACCTACACATAAAATAGACTCCATTACGTGCAAATAAAGTGTAATTTATTATTAAAGCATGTAAAATGCAAGGCACATAATGTGCTAGACCATGAATTATAGTCACACATCACATCCTTGAGGATCTATGGAACGAACTCCCTCAAAAATAAGTCATAGAATTGAGTCCAAGTAAGTGGAGTTGCACCATGTATCCTACTCTCCTCATAAGACTTCCACCATCTATACGCTTGCCTCGTCAGTTGGAAAGTGGTAAGGGCAATCCCCTCAACTCCACTATGCCCATAGTGCGCAAAATAGGGTGACATTGATCTAGAAAATCCTATGCATCCTCAGAAGATGCGCCACTGAAGTAAGAGGGAAATACGTTTGGAACCTCTCTAACCTCTTATGCTCCTCCTCTGATGCAACTGGCCTGATCTCAAGCTAAACTGCAATCACAGGTTGCACCGGCATAACACCTGAAGCCTGATCAATGTGAGACCGCTACTCTAAAATACGGGCGACGAGAGTCTGAGCTCCTCCCCTAGCCTGAGAAGTAGCTAGTGCAACTGGGATTAGTCCTACCTGAGCCAAGGTACCAAACATGCTAAGAAAATGTTCCAAAGTCTCCTGAAGTCCGGGAGTAGTAACAGCCTCTCTAGTGCATGCTCCCTAACCGGAGCTACCGGTGACCCCTTAGTTGTTGCTCTGGCAGGTGCTCTAGTTGTAGCACGTGCCCCTCCTCGGCCTCTACCTCAGCCCCAGACTCTTGCGGGTCTAGCAGGGGCCGCGGATGTCTGCTCAACTGATCTGGTAGTGCGTGTCCTCGCCATCTGTGAAAGAACAAAAATGCAAAGAATCAACTCTGAAATCAATAAATTTTCACGATTGGAATGAAAAATTTGCAATTTCCGAATAGTTTCGTGGCCTCTCAAAGATACGTACAGACGTCTCTGTACCGATTTGCAAGCCTCTACTAAACTTGTTCATGACACGTAGAACCTATGAACCTAGAGATCTAATACCAACTTGTCACGACCCAAATTCCACCATTAGGATCGTGATGGAACCTAGTTCCTAAAACTAGGTAACCCGATCACTAACAATAGTTACACCAATAAAACATGATATTGTGAAATAGAACTTAATATAAATGCAAAAATAGAGGAGATGCAAGCCAACACGGCGATAATCACAACAAATCCCCAAGACTAAGTAGTACAGAGTCACGAACTCTAATTCAACACATAGAAATAACTCAAATACAATATTGTTCGGATAGAGAATTGACTATACAAATATAAGGAAAGGACTCTAAGGGACTACAACGATTAAAGCAGCTCTACCTTGAATCCTCACGATCAAACAAAATTCTCACCGCCTGGATCTACAAAATAATATGCAGAAGTGTAGTATGAGTACACCACGGTGGGCACCCAGTAAGTATCAAGACTAACCTCGGTGGAGTAGCAACGAGGTTCAAGTCAAGATACTCACTAATCAATAACCTCTGTAAAATATCAAGAACCGGTAAAAAGGAATAGTGAAAGAGGGAAATTATTGTAATCTCAATAAAGGTCTCATTCTTACAATAAGTCTTCAAATAGAAGCACACACTCAAAGCACCTCGTTCCCACATTATCAATTATCCTCGCACACCAAAGACCCCGTGCCACAACATAACTCTCACTCGAACGCCAAAGAATTTGTGCCACTACATGTATCACAACTGCACGGCAAAGACCTCGTGCCACCACATATATCGTCCTCGTGCCAATTACCAATAAAACATTCAAGAGAACTTCATAAAGAATCAAATAAAGTAATGCATGATAATAACTCCTTTTTATTTCAATCCATTATGTTATCAATAACTCAACAGAAAATGAGATATTAATTCCACATAGGTAAATACACCTTGGCAGTCAAAGCATCAAGTAATAACGGAGACACATAGTAGCACATTGGACCAACACAACAAATCACGTAAAATGAATGACACACACAAGGAAGTCATAAGCACAAGCAAGAATACCACTTTTTCATCAACAACACGTCCCCCAAGCCATCACATATCATCCCCACATAGCCACCCTTAGCTCACCGCGTGCGTGATAATAAAATAAATGTCCGCCTTATCTCGCCACACGCATTTATTAATCATCCCACCTTGTCTCGCCACGTGCAAACCCATTATATAGCCCGTCTTATCACACCATATGTGATATATCAATAATAACAATAGTACGGCAGAAACCTCGTACCAACACTCGAATAATACATCCAACAAGTCCATTAGTGTCATGATCATAACAAAACAACATGCCAATAATCGTCACCAAGAAATAAATTCATAATATGCCAATGCAGTGCATAAGGAGAATTCAATAAGGAAATACGGATGGGTGTTCCACATATAAGCATGAAATCTAGCTCGAATTAGCAATAATCTCACAAACGCCCAACTTCTCCAGTTCAGGAATTAAAATCCTAAAAAACATGATCTCTAGCATGGAACATAGATCCAAGTAAACAACAAAAGTGAAAGCATGTAAAGCAGAAAGCCTGTCAAACATAATAAAGTGATAAAAACAACCTCAGGTCAAGTCCTGTCATAAATCATATATACGATCCTGTACACACTTGTCACCTCGTATACACGTCGTTCACACATATCAAAAATAAGCAACTAAAGCAAAATCCTAAGGGATAATTCTCTTAGAAAATAAGCCCAAATGATAAAGTTGCGATCTTTGTTCAATTATGCAAAGTCAGTCCCGGACTTGCACCCTGAAACTCGAAAAACTCACAATATTGAATATCCATTCAAGTACGAGCCCAACCATACCAATTTCATCCAATTCTGACCTTAAATCATCAAATTTCATTTAGAAAAGTTTTTACTAAAATCCCTAATTTTTCTCACTTAGATTCATCAAATAAATGCTAAAAATAACGTTAGAATCATGAATAATAAACAAATCCACGTCAAAAAAACATAACCCAATCCAAATCATGAAAATACCCTTCAAAATCGCTCAAATCCGAGCTCTACAACTCAAAATATGATAAATTAACTCAAAACCCTCAAATTAATATTACATAAGTCTGTTCAGGGGTCCTCTTCGTGATCGTGAGACCTACTTCATGATCGCAAAGAAAAAATCATCAGCTGGACAAAATCCTTCTTCACGAACGCGCTCTGGAACCCAGGAATGTGACCCACACGAATGCTGGCCTACACGAACGCGCTCTGGAACCCATGAATGCGACCCACACAAATGCTTGCCTACGCGAAAGCGAAGGCCAAGTACTGGGCGCCCCATCTGGCTCACCCTCTTCATGGACACGACTCACCTAACGCGAACGTGATGAACACCTCCCATTCATGCTCTGCGAATGCAACCATCTCTTGGCGAACGCGATGACCAAAATTTCAACCACCCAAATAACACTTCGCGATCACGATGAACACCAGATCACCAGAAAATTTGCAATCCAAAGATGAGTGAAAATGATCTGAAACATATCTGAGGCCCACGGAATCCCGTCCAACCACACCAACCATCGCAAAACATAAAGTGGATCTACTCGAGGCCTCAAATCACATCAAACAACATCAAAACTACGAATCACACCTCAATTCAAGCCTAATAAACTAATGAACTTTCAACTTCCAAAACTCACGTCGAACCATATCAAATAAACTCGGAAAGACCTCAAGTTTTATATGCAAGTCCCAAATGACACAACGGACATATACCAACTCCCGGAACTGAAATCCTAACCCGATATTCATAAAGTCAGCTCTCGCTCAAACCAATCAACCTTCCAAACCTTCAACTATCCAATTTTCTCCAATTCAAGCCAAAACAACATAAGAACCTCCAAATTCACATCCGAACATGCGCCTAAGTCAAAAAACACCATCTGGACCTAACAGAACCATCAAAACTCCGATACGAGATTAAGTGTGCAAAAGTCAAACTTAGTCAAAAGTCAAACTTAATCAACTCTTCCAACTTAGAACTTCTAAAATGAGAATCATTCGTTTAAAGAAATCTCGAACCGTTCGAAAACAGAAACCGACCGTACACGTAAGTCATAATACATCATATGAAGCTACTCGCGGCTTCGAACCACCAAACAAAAATGCAAATGATCAAAATGATTGGTCGGGTCATTACAGCTTCCAGCCCATCTTTGCATTTGCGAGCCTGACATTGCAAATGTGAGTCTCCCAATTGCGATTAGGTCTTCGCAAATGCGAGACCTGTAACCTCAACACAACAAATGTTGCATCAGCAATCCAGAACATCACAAAATGCATCTGAAACTCACCCGAGCCTTCGGGCTCCAATATGAACATTCACACAAGAGTAACAACATCATACAAACTCGCTCGCTATCTCAAATCATCAAAATAACATCAGAATATCAAGAAACGGTCTATCAAAACCCAAGATTTCAACTTTGAAAATCATTTTTCTAATTTTCACATAATGCGTCAAAACGTCCTCGGGTCACTAGGGACCACAACCAAACATTCATACAAGTCCAAAAATATCATACGAACCTACTAAAATTGTCAAAATACCGATCTGAGGTTGTTTACCAAAAATATTGACTGTAGTCAACTCAAATTATTTTTAAAGCCAAAAATTACACTTTCTTTAAAATTTCACATATAAGCTTTCCGAAAAACGACATAAAGAGATTTAACAGTTTATGAGCACCCCGTTCTCTCTAGTTTGATATCTATATAGCATGTGTTAAACTTTTCAATTGTGCCTAATTTGGGTTATTTTTAATCCTTCACTCCGAAGTTCTTAAAAGGAAAAATAACAATAATTACAGATAACTTAATAGCTGCTGTAATCGTCGCAATTTTCTTCATTGTGCTAGCATTTACATGTCAGCAGTTTTAACCACAGACAAATAACTAAAGAAGGGATAAAAGAGACCACCAATAAATATGGTGGAATTTATGAAATCCCTTCATCCTTAATTCCTTTATCTTAACTTTATTATACATGAAGAAGAATATGGTACCTATATATTAACACTGAAGTTGTATAATGGATGGGTGCAAGATGGAATTGAACAAAGGATGATTTGGGGTAGCTATCTTGTTAGACTTCTAATATTGCATATGCATAATTTTGTCACTATATTTATATAGCTAGCCGCTGTATTTATAAGCCAGGGGAGAAAATCTTATTAGCACAATCTTTGGTGATAATTGAAATCCCCTTTCTTGCTTCAACAAGAAACAACCCATCTTAGGCCGAAAAGCAAGCACTAGGCCGATTTTGAGCCAAGAGATTGCTTCATGATCTTAAATATGAAGGCCAGAGTATTTCAAGCAGCTTTTAATGTGGTGGCATATTTGTTACCATTATTAGAAATCCGTTAAAAATCGATTAAAGTTGGTCGGTTATGGCCAACTACCGACATAAACGCGACTATTTACGTGTGGACGATATTTTGACGGTCGGAAAGAAATACCGACCAAAGTTGGTCGAAAATTACCGACCAACGTTGGTCGGTCAATTAAATTCAAAAAAAAAACTAACCGAAGTTGGTCGATTTTTTCCAATCAAAGTTGGTCGTTATTTTGATTATGTAATCAAAAGATTCACCATCTGAGAATCGAACCAGGGTATGTACTGTGGCAGGATACTATTCTACTACTAGACCATTGGTGCATTTTGTTTTAAGATTGTCTTTTATTTGATTTATACTCTTTAATTGTATTTTCGCACGAAAATAACCGACCAAAGTTGGTCGATTTTATTAAAAAATAAAATTACCGACCAAAGTTGGTCGGTTTTTAAAATGACCGACCGAATTAACCGACCAATTTTAATCATTTTTTAAAATTAATTTTTATTTATTTTAATTGAAAACCGACCAACTTTGATTATGCAAATTGATAGAGTATTTAGCTGGCGGATTTGAATTATACATTGTGAAGACTAGCAAGTTATGAGATAATCAAGGTATTATTTTATGCGAGATGAATATAAAAAAATAATAGACGTATTAACAATACATAAATCCCGGTACTCTTACTCGCCGCTCAACAATCATACATTATTATTTACCACATTATCCGCATAAAATATCCAAACATTATACTCCCATGCCATCATAACTAGTCCATAGACCAAAACAACCCCAAGGGTAAAACCTTGCTTCTTCACGCTATACTAGGTTAATGCTAAATATAACATTCAACTTCTTGTAGCTAACTAGCTCAATCTAAGACTTCTTATCCATCTCTTGATTTTCTCACTTGTGTCCTGAAGCCTATCTTGTTAATTTTCCTTGACTAGGAACAGACCAAAACCACAGCTCATGGGCAGAAAGATATGCTCCATTGCTAGCTAATACTGGCCTCTAGAAGCTCAATAATTCTTGCAAAAAACTCAACTTTTGTCATGTGGTTGAATCTCTTACAAAAATATTCCCAGACTGCAATCTATATAGGTCGTAATCCATCCTTTTTTTTTTAAATGCCAGTACAAAGGAGGAAGATACCTAAAATGAAGACAAAACGAGGTCACAATTAAAGTTGACACCGGCCGGCTCAATTAAAGAAGCAAGAATTGACATTCGTTAGTCTATATAACTTAACTAAACATGCCGAATGAGACACTCACAGGATAGTGCAACTAGAAAAGAAATGTCTCTTCCTTTTCCGTTCATTTAAACAAGCAAGTCTGAGGATTGGGATTGAAGTTGAACCTCATATCAGTTAAGTTTTCCATGGAAACTGCAACAATTTTTGTTAGAGAAATTAGCTTTTGGACCTAGTATACCCATAAGGGATGCTAACTAAGTGAGCCGGCCCATTAGTTAATCTAACCATAACCTAGCCCTTTTATATAAACATTACTATGGGTGTTGGAAGATATATACTCTAAAGCTTGTTTGGACAGTCGTTATGTATCGTTTCATAATGTACCATATAGTATAATATTGTAATGTACTATATCATTTTGATGTATATAATGTTTGGATAGATTGTATTGTTTGTCGTCGTTTCATGATATCATGCCTCAACAATATGACGAATAAACTTGCAATATTACAAATAAAAAGTAAGATATGAGGTAGAACTACTATATAAAAAGGTAGGGTAAAGGATAAAATAGGACTATTTAAGAATAAAGAAGGTCAAGATGAGAGAAAAAAATAAGGTGCCGACGCGAACACACCAAATCTGTCGTTCCATAAAGTGGCAGCTTTTGTTGTTCTGTAACACCGGATTTAACAATACAATACAATAAAATTTAACAATCAAAACAAACATTGTTAATTATAATTTGTCTGTATCAGCTCAAAATTAGTTTTTTCCTGCCAAAATTGAGCTAATTACCTTTTTTTCTTAAATTTTGTAAGCTGTACTCTTTCTTTGTAGAGTAGGCAAGACATTTCTTCAGTGACATGGATATACCAGTAATAGCAGAACCAGAGCTAGTTAAAGAACTGTTGAGCAACAGAGGTGAATGTTTTCCAAAACAACCAGGCGATAAATACGTGAAGAAAGTAACAGGGGACAGTACTGTAACAAGTGAAGGTGAAAATGGACGAAAATGCGAAAACCAGCAAACTACGCCTACCATGGAGAAAGTCTAAAGGTATGATCTACCACTATCCTAAATCATTCATGTCACCTATTCGTTTCTGTAATCTTAATCATGATGCTGATTGAACACTGAATGTCTAAAGTTCTCGACTAACAATGAACTACGTGAATGATATGATATTCAAATATAGAATATGGTCCCAGCAATGGTTGAAAGTGTTGGCTTGGTGCTCAGAAGGTGGAGAAACTATGACAGCAAGGAATTAGAAATTTGTGATAAGCTTTGCCAAATGTTCTAGTCATCCTCGATCTGTATTGTTTTACTACAACCTATGTAGTCTTAAAGACAGGGATGACACAGAAGCAGACTAACTTGAAAAAACAAATCCAGCAAATTTTCACAGAGATAATCAAGAAAAGAGTGTGTTAGCATTACGACAGATTATTTTGGAATGCTTTTGAAAGCTAATCATGATACTGCTGGAAGAGAGAAGATCATATTTGAAGAAATTGATGAATGCTGAACAAGAAACAACTCAGACACTGCTCTCATGGACTATTTTTCTTATAGCACTACACATTGACTGGCAAGACAAAGCAAGAAAAGAGGCACTAGACTTACTTGGTCAGCGATAACAAAATTCTGAAGACATATCAAAACTAAAAATAGTATGGGAACTATCAACAGCTCCTTTATTTTTCCATTATATTAAGATTTTTTCAACTTTCACGTCCCCTAGAGATGACATAGGGTCCTCTAACTTTCAAGTTTCCTCTTTTGGCGCAGATAGAGGTGGCAAACGGGTGGATCGGGTCGGAGATTGGCGGGTAAAAACGGATAAATTATCCGACCTGACCCATATTTAATATTGATAAAAAACGGGTTAACCGGCGGATAATATGGACATATTATCCATGGCTTTTTGAATATGAATTCCTAGTCTTCCAAACTTGAGGAATCCCTAAGGCTTCACAAATGTAAAAGCTAAACCTATTAGTTATTCATCGGCTATCCATTTTCTACGTACATAATATGATTCTTATCCATATTTGACCCGTTTTTAAAAAGTTTATTATCCAACTTATTTTTAATGGATAATATGGGTGGATAACTGTTTTGTTTTAACCATTTTGCCACCACTAGGCGCAGATGAGCATGATTAGGGGTGGCAAATGGGTTGTTTGGGCTGAGTTTGAATTGGTCAAGATGGCTGCACTAATAATTGGGTCAATGCCCAACCCAACCCAAAGTTTAGTTGGGTCAAGATGAGCTAAACATGGGTCACAACCCAACTCGCCCAACTTAATCCAAGTATTTTGTGTATATCTGTCAGTGGAACTTACGAAGTAGCAATGAAGTTGGAGCCCCAGAAACTACACGGATGCTTCTTCCTCTTGTCCTCCGGCTCATTTCTTTTCTAACCTTTCCTTTTTTTATTCAACTCTAATTATATATACATCACTAGTACTCCATATACACTATTTATAGTTTTACACTATAAAGTAGTTACTGTTCAGAACTAGGTCAATTAACAATACAATCAAATATATTTGAGTCTTTTGTTGCAGAATTGCTCACCTGAACGTATACAAACATATATGAGCTAAAGAAAGTAAGGAAAATAGAAACAATCCAGCTTCGAGTAGAGAAAAGACATCTTTATGGTCTGGAGAAGAAGTCAATCACTATAAGTCGCCCTCCTTGCTCTACATCCACAATTCTATGTAAAGATTGTAGCGGCAGTTTTCTCCACATCTATTGCCATGTCATCCTCTTCAGAATCATCACAAGCTAAAAATAAGAAAATTTAAAAAATAATCAAATTACAAGAAAGTTCATAAAATAAAATACACATGATACTAATTGTAATGTACCTTGATGCCCATAAATCCAATCTCTAGAACACAACTTAGCTTCTGCATTCTCCGGTAGAATAGAACTCTGGAATTTTCCAATAACTCGACCACCAACACTAAAGGCTGACTCAGATGCAACTGTGCTGATAAGTATACTTAACAGGTCGCGAGCCATCAATGAGAGTTCAGGATACTTACTCCTATTATCTTTCCAAAATGTAAGCACGTCTAAATTTTTATTTCCTTTGCGAACTAATATAGGATCTTCCAAGCATAAATCCAACTGTGTCTTTTCTAAACTATACACGGAAGGACTTTCAAACATGTCAAATTCATCCATTTCGTCCATTATTTCATCATAACATCCATGACTACTACTTCCAACAATTCCAACATCGGATATTGTCATGTATTCTTTAAACAACCTATGCAAATTATCCTCGACAGTCTTTACTTTTTCATTGCAAGTCAAAGGATCATGTTTTGAGAAGAAAAACTTTACCAATTTTATCTTATACCGAGGATCAAGGGCTACCGTCATAGAAGCAATTGGACTGTAGTCGTCTTGCTAATATTTTGTAAATTTCTTCTCCATTTCCATAGCCATCGCCTTAATATTAGTATCCTCACTACTCATCTCTTCCTTTATCAACATATGAATCTTCCAATCTTTATGAAAATATAAATTGGCGATAGGATAATGGCTCCCAGAAAATAGTGTAGTGATTTCATAAAAAGGCCTTAAAAACTTACGAATTATTTCAGCTTTAACCCAATCCTCATCTGAAGGACAACATGTAAAATCTTTGTCAAGTAACTTGAAGTCAGAAAATGCTCCACGATAAGGAAAAGCGCTATCAAGCATCAAATATGTATAGTTCCACCTTGTAGACACATCTTGACGCACTTTTCCCGTCAACTTTAAGCCAAGATTCTTGATACACTCAATAAATTTGACAATCCTTGACTCGAAACCTTTAATATATTTTATACTTTCTCTAATGTTAAAAATAGCACCCTCTATTGTTTTCAAACCTTCTTTAACAATCAAATTCAAAATATGATTTGCACACCTGATATGGACAAAGTCTCCATCACAAAGCAAAGAATCCATCAGCTTAAAATGCTCAATCAAGAAACTCACAACACCATCATTATAACTTGCATTATCTAAAGTTATAGAAAATATTTTCTTTTCAATTCCCCATTCTTTCAACAGATTAATCAACTTTGGACCCAAAATAGCACCACTATGAGAAGGAGGCACATGACGAAAGATTAAAACTCTCTTTTGTAAAATCCAATCCAAATCAACATAGTGTGCAGTAACACAAATATATCCATTTAATGTAATTGATGACCATAAATCAGATGTCAAATTGATTCTATTCGGAATAGCTTCAAGCTTATTTTTTACCATCTCTTTTTTATCATGATATAATTTAAGCACATCAACTTTTGCGCTATTTCTTGAAATGGTTTTAACCGCAGGATTCAAGAATGCATGCACTTCTCTAACCCCTTCATATTCCACATAACTAAATGGCAAGTTACGTCCAACTATAGTCTTGGCTACAACTTCATGATATTCTTTATGATCAATTGGCGTACCTTGCTTTGATGCTTCAATCTTGTGCTTAGCTAGATGTCACTTTAAATTTGTTGTTTCAGCTTTTGAGTCAGCCAAAAATATTATCCCGCATTTCTTATAGTTAGCTCTAAGTCTATTATCAGGATTTGTATCCAATGGCAACTTCTCATAGAAATCCCACACAATAGAAGTAGTATTACGTTGTCTTTTTGAACTTGAACACTTATTTCATTGGACTCTACATCATCATGCTCCGTCGACATCTTCTTACACAATGAGATCCTACAGTAGATTAAATACCATAAAATTAGTTTCATAATACCTAAAAGCATGGATCTAAATGAGAAATTAGTTTCATAATTATCAAATAACTACTGCTTTTCCAACAATACTTTTCAAGCTCAATCAGATTTCTTAGGGATGCAAACAAACATTTTGTTATTCCACAAGAAAAGAAGAAACAAACTTCAGCACATACTTTTAGCGAGTTTTCCATTGTAGCATCTCTAATGAACTATTTACTTCATCCAGATCTAAACATGTTCAGACTAGCTAAAACATTCATTAAGAAGCAGGTTTTTATTATCTATTCAACTCCTAAAAATCCCAGCAATCAGACACAAACTAAATCTCTCCAAGCACAATTCATGAAAATGTCAACGTGTTAAATTATTTAAAATCAAGTTATGATTTTACATATTGAAGTCAAACCAGCATGAAATTTATTAAAGAGAAATGGCTAGAAAAACAGACAATTGAAACTGAACCTATTTGACACCCCTAGTAAAAATGTCAACAAAGTCATAGAGTTAATTTATTGTGCAAATTCCGTACTTAGGTCGTGAGTAAAGCAATTACTAGTCCAAACTGGAGAATACAGACGGAAGCAGGGCAAGTAGAGGAGGTAGCAAAAGAACAAGCTATTACACTTTGAGAGGTATTGAAACTTTGCAAAACAATCACCTTATCTAATGGCCAAAATTTGAGATCTAAAGAAATCCTCAGCAAAGCATTCGCCGGAGAGGAGGAGTCGCTGGAGAAAAGGAAGACGCCGGAGAAAAGGCAGTACGCCGGAGATTGTTTTAAAGTATAGAGAGAAAGGGTCGTTTTTTAGTGCAGAGAAAGTTCGAGAGAGTACCTGTCATGTTTAGGTTTTGGGAGTTTGACGGGTCAATTTGGGCACCTAAACGGGTTACTGTTGGGCTAGTTATTTTTACGGGTTGAAATGGGCTCAGCCCAAAACAACCCATCAATTAAATTCTTTCATGCCCAACCATTATCTGTTGGGTTAGTTGGGCTTGGGCTCAAAATGCCACCCCTAAGCATGATCATTAATGAGACCTTAAGACTATACTCTCATACGGTCGCCACTGCAAGAAAAGTTATGAAGGAAACCAGATTAGGGAAGTTCACCCTACCTATCACTCCACCATGATCCTAAAACATGGGGTGAAGGTGCCCATCTTTTCAAACCAGAAATATTCTCTAAAGGAATTGCTGAAGTCACAAATGGAAATCCATCAGCATTCCTGCCATTCAACCAAGGACCTCGAACCTGTGTTGGCTCGAATTTTGGTATCATGGTGACCAAAATTTGCAATCTCAATGATTTGTTGTGTTATTCCTTCATCCTATCTCCAAACTATGCCCAGTCACCTACACAAATGTGTTTACCCTAAAAATGATTTTAACAACTATATTTGATTGATGGTTCTAAAAATATGTGATTTATTTCAATACTAGTTAATAATTAAGAAGAAATGAATGTAAGCAAAGAAAATGAGATAAGCAAACCAAAGTTATCACAAGACTGGGGCCTCGAGGTCGAATGAAAGCAATAAATTAATGACAATAAATGAAAAACAATAAACAAGGAGCAATAAAGCTGAGAGACAGTGTTGAGCACGAAAAAAGCAAAGAATGTTCTATTGCAGTGAATGTTCTATTGCAGTGAATGTTGTTCTCCTTTACAAAATGATAGGGATCTCCTTTATATAGGATGGGGGAATCCCAACATAGTACATTCCTAATTATGACAAAGAAATACTATTGGTACAGCTGTATAACGACTCAGTACGGATTTGTACTATTTCTTGCGAACCTTATTAGTTCCGACCACGTGTCCTTGGGAATTTTCCCTCCTTTCCATGACGGTCATCGATTTTTATACTGCCTCGAGGTCTGCTGTGACGACTTCGATATACTCTTTCTAGGATTTACCTTGGGGTCGAACTTTGGACTCTGCTTCGAGCCTCTCGAGATCGGACTTAGAATGCCGTAGAGGCCCTAAAATCGGACTTCCCCGATTTTGTCCGCATACAGATAGTCCCCGCGTTTCTTAGAATGAAATGATGAGAAACGGTTTTGAATGATTGGCTCTTCGATATTCCCCTCGTGTCATCAGCCGCGTGAAGTCAACAATTGATGTGACAGAAAGGTTGCACAGAAGTCATGTCAACACGGTTTTCGAAAAGCCCACGAACTGCTATTGTCGCCCTTTCAACTCCTCCAATACGCCTAGAGGACCCCTATAAATATTTCAATCATTCACCTTCCACACTTTTACTCCTTACAATATTTTCAAATCCTTATTAACAGTTTTCTGCTTTCATCCCTTCTCTGCACTCATTTCTTCGTTGGTTTCTTCTTCTAATTCTGAAACTTCACCACAGTCATGGCCAAAACTTCTAGGACAGTCCCTCAAAAAGAGAAAGCCCCTTCTTCTTCACGCTCTTCTAAGAGCAAAATAGGGCCCTGTGAAATGTCATCTGATTTTAAGGTTGATAGGCCTTCTTCGGTAGCGGGCCGATGCAAGCCCATGTCTCGATATGTCAGTCTGGTAACTGATATCGAAAAGGTAAAGGTCGATTGCCGTTGGGGAAAGGCGGTGCTAGCGGAGATCCCTTCATCTGAAGAAGATATAACTACCTATAAAACTGGCTTTCTCAGTGTATAAACATATCCCTTCACCTTAGGTCCTGTGGACCCTTCTTCGCCACCAATAGATCCAGTGATCCTCGATTTTTGCTGACAATATCGAGTGACGATCAGCCAGATCTATCTTTCTTTTTGGCGAATCGTCTATCTAATCAGATATTTTTCGAACATGGTCGAGGGGATGTCTTTCACCCTCGACCAACTGATTAGACTATATAGCCCTCGTCTATATCGAGGTGGCCTAGTTAAACTGCAGCGTCGATCCTCGAAGGCATTCTTTGCTAGCATCGATGAAGACAAGGACCGAGGGTGGATGAGCCGCTTCATTCGAGTCAGGACCTCGGACCTGATCCCTGCCGAGAAGATGTCATTCCCCGAGGATTGGAATATGAGTCGTGAGTGTCGATTTATCGAATATGCTTCGTTATTTAGATGTTTTCTTTTCCCTTTTGAATTTATTCTCTTCTGATGACGCAGCTGTTGAGTGGTACCCTGGTGCGGTCAAAGACCTCCCGGGCTACGTACGACAATTGGATTCCATCTCCCCATATGCTAAGCGCGTTTGGCGCGACTTGTCCAAAACCCGATGGGAGGCCAAAAATCATGGTAAGCTTCAATCACTGTCGTATCTGAATTCCTTAGTAAGAGATTTCTTGGTGGTATACTCGATTTTTTGTGCTTATGTAGGCCTCGGTGAAGCCGTTTGACGAGGCCGCCTCTACTTGGCGAAGTGGAGACCCATAAACCCGCCAAAGATAAGAAGAGAAAGAAGGAGACGTCGGCGGAGTCTCCGAAACCAAAGAGAGTCAAAACTCGAAAGCCTAGGGCCAATACGATGGCCTTAACTTCGGCAGCTGCTGAGAGTCTTCGCACTGAAGACGAAGATGACGACAATTTCCCACTGGTACATAGGGGAAAGAGAAGCATCGATGCTTCGAAGGCTGCCGAGCTGGATACTGCCTAGCCAGGGGTCGCCGATACGCTCCCCGAGCCGATCATCAACCAGGATACATCACGTGCTGATGAGCACTTGGTCGGAAAATTCGGGAGACCTAGCTCTGAAACTCTTCTAGGGCGAGAAAAGGCCCCGATTGGGGTTTTTAACATAGATGATCCTCCGCCAGGCCCGTCATTTTCTTCAGGAAAAATACGGGATGCACAAAATAGGGAAACTCCCGACGTGAGGGGATCCCAGGGAGAGAATAATATATTTGAAGATTATTTTTCCGGTGTAGATGAGGAGCATGATCTCGATGCTCCACTTATTCTCGAGGAGGCTGAGAAACTCCAGAAACAGGTAATAATACTTGACCGGGCCTTCTCCAAGTTACGAGTCGAGCTGACTCATTGTGAGCAGGAGTTTGGGAAGCTCGTGTCGGAGTCGAATGAGCTCAAAACTCTCTGTGCACGGAGGGGAGAGAAACTGAATAACCTTCGAGCAGGCTCGGAGAAAGCGCTCCAAGAGCGAGCCAACTTCATCGAACAGGTAACTTAGCCTTTGAGGGTTTGCTTTCCGTTTTCATAACTCAGCGTTCAACAATTTGGCTTGGTTTTTGCAGATCAAACAGAAGGATGACCTAGCGGGGCAACTTTGGGAAGAGATTGTGGCCAAAAGTTCTGAGATCCTCAACCTGAAGCAGAGCATGGACAGCATGTCCTCTGAGAAGGACACTCTTCGAGAGGAGCTGACCTCGGCCCAGCGTCTTCTTTAGGCTGCGAAAGAGGAGGGACACAAATATAATGCGCTGCTGAATCGACCTCCGCGCTATCCACAGCCAAGTCTGAGGCCAACGCACTCATATCCTCGTACCGAGAAGATGTTGCTGCCGCAAATGCTCGAGCCAAGAAGATATCTGAAGAGGCCGAGCTCAAGTTGACCCGCGTCCTTAGGCATGCTCGATTAGAAGTTCGAAGGCAAGCTTTCGAGGAAGTTCATGCCAAGGGTTTCGATCTCTCTACCGAGATCGAGGAAATGAAGGCCTTAGAAGAAGAGTCGGCAGAACTGATCACTTCCGACGAGGGCTCTGCTAGTGGCTCGGGGAGCAGTGAAGATGAAGACTAGACCTTTCTACGTTCTTTTTATTTCTCCTTATTTTGGGTAAGGTCTCCGTGTGAGAGCTCTGTAAATGCACTCGTGTAAATACGCCTTTTTGAATACAAAGAATCTTCTTGTTTCACCTTTACTTCGTATTGATGCCTTCGATGTTCTGCCTTATGTGTTTATTCAAAGGTTGGGTTTGAACTTAATTTCAAATCCTTCGAGTTTGTCCTTGTCGTAAAAGAGACCCTTAAAATTGGGCTTCTCTGATTTCAATCGCATACCTTTCTGAGAAAGGATTGATAAGAAAACAATTTGACTTCTTGAGCCTTCGAGGCGCCGTGTGGTGACGTCATTCTTATGATGTGACCGCGAAGTGACCGAAGTGACCTACCGGTTCGTTTCCCCAAAAGTCATAATTGCTTCGTCAAAGCTGGTTGGCTATCAAAGTTAATGAATAGTCACCGCTTTTCTCTTTTATATATGTGCTTTCCCTCTCATTTAAGAATTTGACCGCTTTGTGCAACCATCTTCCTCTATAGAGTTCCTTTCCTCCATCATTTCCGCCGTATCAATTTAAAGATTTCGTCGGCGTTTTCATCTCCCCTTTCTTATTTTGAAGAGATCATGGCTACCATATCCAAATCCGTTCATCAAAAAGAAGGAAGCCCTACCTCTACTTCCCGCCCGGCCGGTGGTACACCGTCGGCGCTTGGCGACAATCTCGAACTTCTTCCTTTGAAGAAAGATTTCACGATAGAGAGACCCCCCAATATCCCTGATCATCGAGAACACGCATCGAGGTACATTCGGTCAATCGAGGAGGGACACCTCGAAGCTGTGAGGAGAGACTGTGGATGGGGAGAAAAAGTAGTATTGCAGGTACCCTCTCGGGAAGAGGATATTATGGCCCATGTAGAGGAGTTTATGAACGTTTATACGTACCCCTTTATGTTGGGTCCCCTCGACCGACTCGTGCTCGAGTTCTGTCGAAAGTATCGAGTTACTCTGGCTCAGATCCATCCATCTTTTTGGCGGATCGTGCTGATGATATTTTTTATTGAAAAGGCCGAGCTTGAGTTTACTCTTAGCCACCTTATTAGGATGTATCGTCCTATACATTTCCGAGGTCTAACAAACTACGATGTCGATCCACCAACCCTTCTTCGCCAGCGACGACAAGGACAAGGATCAAGGATGGATGAGTTGGTTCATTCGAGTGAGGACCGTTGACATCATTCCTTTAGAGTTCCTGCCATTCCATGAGGAATGGAATTTCAAACGTAAGTAATATGCTGTAATTTATTACTTTTATTCTCAATTTTGCCAGATTTCATAAGAACGCTCATTTTCCCCTTCCACACTGGTCCTGTGGATGCCAGATACGGTCCTCAATCTCGCGGACTGGGTCCGCAAATTGGCGGCTTATTCGACCTATGACAAACACAAGTGGCGAGATTTGTCGAAGGGAAAATGGGAGGCAAAACACCATGGTATGTGTTATGTAGTTCCTCTTTTAAGGAATACTTTTCTTTATGTATATTATTTTTTCTGCGGCAGGCATCGGTGAGTTCTCCGAGATGATACTGTCCCCCCCTCGGGGAGGAGGAAGGTCCTTCGGCTTCAGATCCAAAGAAGGACAATAAAAGGAAAGAATCCTCGAGGGAAGAGGATATTCATAGCAAATCAGGACCTGCCCGGAGGCGCAAAGGGGATGTAGCCATCGACGAAGGTTTTATATTCGTTGGTCGATTTGTGGATGATATCGCTACCGAAGAGGATGGTTCTATGTTTATGGCTCGAACCAGGGGACCTCCCAAGGTCGTTAAGCCCGCTGGACTCGAGGCCCCTAGCCTTGAGGGAGAGGATCCAAAAGAGAAAAGGGGTGAAGGTCCTTCATTACCTGGTTTGGCAGCTGGCTGTGAGACGTCGAAAAGTACTCTAAAGGGGATGGGCTCCGTCGCACCTTTGCCCGATCAGAGTGCCTCGGGTACTTTTCCTGAGGCCATGATAGCAGGTCCTTCACCATTATTCTCATCTTCCTCCGAAGATACCACGAGGGAGCTTGGAGCTAGAGGTCGCCCAAATTAGGCAGAGTCCCGAGTGAACACGACCCCCTCCAGGGTTGCTCTACCGGTGTCGATGAGACCGAACCAGTAGATGTAAACTCGAACTTTAAGGAGGATCAGCGACTTTGTTCTGTAGTGAGTTTTATGATGGCATTACGACTTTCTAACTTTATACTTTCTTTTCTTTTTATAACCGGACCTTCTTTTTCGTAAGTCTTTGACAAACTCAAGACTGAGCTGCTTTGCTGCGAGGCCAAGTTGGGTAGGTCCTCAAACGGGGAGAAATCCCTCAGGCTTCTTTGTAATAAGAAGAAAAATGAATTGGTACACATTCAGTCGAAACTGACCCGAGCTCGCGAGTATGAAGATGGGCTAGAGAAGCAGGTAACATTAGTTCTGAATGAATATGGACTCCTCATCCCGTCTTCGGAGGTTAACACTTTGATGTTTCAGTTATAGCGAAAGATCGAGATGCTGGAACGCCTTCGGAGCAAAGTCACCCAGGTCAATTCTGAGTGCAATGAATTGAAGTCACAGATGGATGTCCTTGTTGCGGCCAGAAAGAATGCTTTGGCTAAAGTCTCTGCCCTTGAAATCCAACTCCGTAATGCTCGAGAGAGCAACTCGATTCAGGCGAGCGGGATAGTTAAGCTCAAAACCGATCTCTTGAAGATGAAGGCCTAAATTGTGGAGGCTCGAGCAGAAGACGAAGAGGTCCGTGTAAAGGCCGATAGGAAGGTGGAAATCTATCTAAAAGATGCTATTGATGCTCAGAAGGAGTTGAGGGAGGCTTCCGATCGAGAGAGAAGAAGCAATGAATATGCCCGATGCAGATCCCGGAGGGAAAACCTCGAGGAGATTCACGCTAAGGGCTTCGATCTCTCGGAGGAGATAGACCAGGCCAGAGCGGACGAGATTGGTGCCAAGTTCCTCATTCCTCTGATGATGAAGATGATGTTGAAGGCGACGAGAAGGAGGCCGATGAGGAAGTTAGTCCCGAGGGGGATAAGACAAAGTTCCCGATGATAGACTAGGTCTTCTTTGATTTTTGTAAAGGGCTACTCGTGGGAGTGTTGTAGATGTACTTTTGTACTATTGTTTATATGTAAAGAAATCTTTCATCTTATTTTTGCATAAATTTTCATCTTGCCTTTGTCTTTGATTTTTGATGTTTGTCGATGATCAGTCCGATGTGTTGGACTCGGAATATAAAACCCTTAGGTTTATGTGCTCAATGATCGATCGACAGTAAGTGACCATCTAAGGTCTGATCTTCGAACTGAGCTTTAGCTCGGGGCCTTCGAGTCCAAACTTAGGTGGGGTCTCGAGCATAATGTGCTTCAGCTTTTAAGTCGTTAAGTGTCGACCCTTAGGTTTTAAAACATTGGCCCTTAGGCTCTTTAGATTGGGTCAATTCGACCTATAATATGGCTATAATTTTCCCCCATTCTGGCTAAAGACTTTTAAAGTTTTGTAATTCCTTGGCATGTTTTGTGTTCGTCCGTCTCTTCGACGGCTCAAATAGGAACCTCGATTATAAGTCGATATATGACGATAATTGAGTACCTCGTGAGGTTCTCTCATAGGCTGATTTTTCGAAACCTTTATACTAAACGCTAATTTTTTCGAAGCATATTCATTGTTCAGAGCTGATATAATCGAAGCTCCTTTGCTTATTGATCACACTCAACTATGTCTAATAAAAGACTAAGTGGGCGTTGCAAATATAATCTGGGGTATTATGCCCAGAGTCGATCCCACAGGGAATTTACGTATCAGGCAAGTTGTTAGAATACTCAATTGTCACTTGATGTTATTTAAATTACTAAAACTAAAGATTAACTACGATAAGGTGTAAACAATTGTAATAAAAGATCTAAGGTTATGGTTTTCCCCGTCGGTGAATTTACTTCTCGGATACTTTATATAGCTTGATTAGATGTATTTATCAATCATGAACACTCTATCTACCATAAATCTCTCTCAAGTAATTATGATAATTTACTAGACGCACTTTCTCAAGTTACGCTAGCTAGATTGCATTACAGTTCACTTTAGATTGCACCCGAGGTATCGTTATCTCTAATCCAACCTCTAAACCCTCGGTTATGACTTTCATCTATACTCCGGGAGTGATGTTGTTCAAACAACTACCTAAATATGCACTCTCTCTCAAGTAGATACATAATAAATAGGCACAGCTAATTGATGGCCATTCAATTAACTACAACAAGAACGTAGTTGAACAAATAGAGATTAATCAACCAATCAGAACTATATTAATAACACAATAAGTTTATCCTCCAACGGGTTCTACCAAAACCCTAGATTAAAGAAGTTAGCTAAACAAGTTCATAAGAATAAAATCTAAAATAACTTGCATAATTAAACTACAAAGTAATGAAGAAAATCTGTACAAATCGATGTTTTCCTTCTCTTCAATGGCTTCCTCTCATCGAATCTCTTCGTCTGCCTTCCCACCCTTTGTTAAGTTGCATTTTAGGGGTCTATTTATATGTTTAGAACAAACCCTAAACGTGTAGGAGACTTCTATTCCAACCGGGAAACACTTAAACTTGTCAAAACTCGGAATTGACCGAAACAGGGGCCTGGCGTTTGGGCCCTGGTGCCTGGATAACGCCAGGCTAAGGCTGGCGTTTGGACTCCAACGCCTGGCTAACGCCCGGCTAGGGCTGGCGTTTGGACTCTAACGCCTGGCTAAAACTAGGCAGGGCCAGGCGTTTGGGCTCTGGCGCCCAGCTATAGCCCGGTGCACTCCTCCTCGCC
>ML428007.1:0-22648 GCA_005239525.1 Nicotiana knightiana
ATCCTATATTACTTGTCGACCACGTACACTTGCGTGTGCATTGGGAAATCAACCAACACTTCCCCCTTGCACACGCCTCACAAACCTTGTCTTCCTTGAACTTAATGTTAGGAAGCCCTACCACTAAGTCTATAGAGACTAGTTTGTTTAGCTGATTTAGACTTGCGTGACCAAGTCTTTGGTGCCGAAGGAGGGGATCACTGTCCAACACACTTAGGCAAGTGAGTTCATTTTCAGATAGTGTGGACAAGTCTATGACATAGATGTTATTCATTCTTTTTCCCTGCAAAATAATCTTGTCAGTAAGCAGGTTAATCACAAAACATTTTCTGGAAGTAAAAACAACCAGGTTACCTCTGTCACACAGTTGTGATACACTGATCAGGCTATATTTTAAGCCATCTATCAGATACACATGTTCAATGGATTGTGTGTCATCCTTACCTACCTTACCAACCACAATAATTTCACCTTTCTTTCCGTTTCCAAAAGAGACATTTCCTCCTTTGAGTCTTTCAAGTGAAAGGATTGTTCCATGTTCCCTGTCATATGCTTTGGGCAGCCACTATCCAAATACCAAATTTGGCTGCCTCCTCTCACTTTAACCTACAAAAAGAATCAGGGGTTAGTTTTAAGAACCCAAACTAGTTTGGGTCCTTTTCTACGAGAGAATGGATGAATCAAGCTTTTTCTAGCCCAATTTGGTAGCCAATTTTTCATTTTAACAAAACTCTCATTTCTTCGAGTGGCCTGGTCTTTTGCAATACACTCAATTTTGTAGTGGCCAGTCTTACCGCAATGAGTGCAGATTTTATTCTCGGGGAGAGTGAGATACTTACTTTTGGTATCCCACTTGGCAATTGACTTCCAAAGCCAATCCCTCTCCGGTTGCTACTATGATTCTCTTGAAGCCATATCAGGGCATCAGAGGATTTATTCCATTTACAAGNTTCTTTTCAGATTCACTAAGTCTGATTACCAGGTTCATGCATTTTGCTTTTAGCATTTCACATTCTGTAGAGATTTGTTCCTTCTCTTTGGTTGTTTCTTCGGAATTATCCATAAAATCAAGTAGCAAATCAGAGAGTTTTTCCTTAGATAGGAATTTTTTAAGATGGGAGATACTTACCTCTGGTTCTTCATGTGATTCCTCATCGGATTCTCCAATTGCCATGAGCGCCTGATTTTCATTCTCCCCATCTTCTGATTCTTCATCTGAACTTTCCCCCAAGCAGCATTCATAGCTTTTGTTGTGGTTTTCTTGGGTTAGACCAGTTCCTTCTTTCATATCTCTCTTTTTTTCATTCTACTTCCCACTGAGGACAGTTTTTGATGAGATGGTCAGTCTTACCACATTTTTATCATCCCTCGTTGGTTGGCCTTTCTGGAGCTTTTGCTGTGTTGTAGTTTCCTCCTCTAGAGATGCCCTTCTTCCTCATGAGAAAGTTTTTTAATTATTTGGTAATCATGGCCCTCTCATCTTCTTCCAGATCTGCTCCCTCAGTGATTCTTAGTGCTAGACTCCTCTCCTTCTTTGGACCATCCATATTCATTGTCTGCCTTCTGAGTTCATAGGCAGTGAGGTTTCCAATCAACTCATCCAANCGTCTAGACCTAGTCTACATACTAGCCACTTCTTGGCCTTTGCATTCTTTTCCCATTTCTTCAGATCCTCAGCAGTGCAGTCAGCTCTACTCTTTGGTACATCTATACCTTCAGTAGTCTTTATCATGGTGGCTAGAAGACCATCAGTGACTATGTCCCAGAGTTCATAGTCTTCTCCAATCAGGTGATCCTTCATCCTGTTCTTCCACCAAGAGTAATACTAGCCATTGAAGAGTGGTGGCCTTGCAGTTGATTGACCCTCCCAGTTTTCAGGTGGTGCACTCATCTTGATCTTCTTCAAGGTGTTACTCTTTCAAGGATAACCTTCTCTGATACCAATTGATGTTTTAGACGTCAATACCACACAAGAAGATAGGTTAATTTGTGTGGTATCCAATTTTTTGAGTGATGTCTCTCTAGAAGAACCTGGTTCTTCTTGGTGTTCCAACTTCTACTGTTGCGGAATAATAAAGGCAATAAAGTAAAAACACATAGATTTTTACGTGGAAAACACCTGGATCAAAAGGTGAAAAAACCACGACCTACTCCTCAGTAGATTTGCTCAAACTCTTCACTAAAACTCTGAGCCAAACAGACTTACAAAATAAACTCTTTTGTAATCCTAGGACTAACTCTAATCCCTTCGTAGTAACTAGCCTCTAGCTAATTTCTACAAGCTTCAAGTTAACTCTAACTTGAACAATGTGTACCTATTACAATTGCTTCTATGAAAGCTGAAAAGATACAATATTAAATCGCCTACTACAACCAACTAGACTCAATGACAAACAGATGGAACTGGTTCTTCTAGCTGGTCTGTAGCCTTTGTATCGCACAGTAATTCTGCTTGCAAAATCTCTGGGAATTTTGCTTTCAGATCTTGATTCACTTCTGCACTTGAGCGTTTTTTGATTCAAGCAAGAATACTTCAATTATTTATAGAGTCAGTTGTTGAGTTTGTCGTTCAGTTCTGGTACAACTCTTCCTGGGAGAAAGAGTTCGTATTAAACTCAACTTCCTTCCTTCGTTACTGTCCTTGCTGAATTCAACTTCTATTCTCTTATCAATTTGCAACCTTTTCGCATTAGGAGACACTCTCTTTGTTCATTGATACTTCACAATCGCATTCATCTCCTATGCATATACGGTTCATGTGCCAACGCGTCAGGTCAAGTATGTGTGCTCTGATGGACCTGATTCAACTGGTCAGACATTTGTCAATCTTCAAAATTATGCAGTGACTTGGGTCCACATTTTTGTTAGTTTAATGTGTTAGTTATATTGAACTTTATACTTTGTTGGTTTTAATGTTGTTGTTGTGTTATTGTTGTTATTGTGTTGTTGTTGGTTTAATTGTTGGTATTATTGTTGTAGTTGCTTGTAATAGGAAATTTGGTATGCTGGCAGGTGGTGTAGCTGCCAAAACAGGCAGTTTCTGCCAAAATTATACCCAGAAAAGCGACCAAAGGAAATTATACCCATGTCGCTTTTCTATTTAAATTTTTTTTTCTGGGAAATAGGTTGGTCGCTAATTAACCCAGATTTCCTGAAAAGCGACCAACCTTGATCTCTATTCTGTCTAAAAAACAAAAATTCTTTAATTTCTTTTTTATACATAAGCGACCAAAATTGGTAGCTCTATTTTGAATAATAATAAATAAAAAAAACGTAATTTAACTATAGAGACCAACTTTGGTCGCTAAATTTATATTATTAAAATATTAAAGCGACCAAAGTTGGTCGCTATATTTATACCCGGAATATCTGGTCCCTAATGTAAAGGGACCAACAAAATAGCGACCAAGCCCTGTTGGACTCATTTTGGTCGCTTTTTCACTGTTTAGCGACCATCTTTGGTTGCTTTTGGTGGTCGCTTTTGGTGATCGCTTTTTCCCGGATTCTTAGTAGGGGCCATTGGATTATTGACCTCTTGCATTTGTTGAATCATCTCCATGATTATCTGTGGATTTTTTTGAATGAACTCATGTGTTTGGGTTTTCTTAGAGATACAGGTTGTACTGTTAGAATACTAGGCAATTATACTGGAATTTACTAGGAAGGATTTGTATCTTGTGAAATATAATTTTGTGCATTTGAAACATTTGTTCTGTTGACTTCTTAGTTGAAGAAAAATGAGAAGAAGATAATTGACTGAAGTGAACTTTCCATTTCAGAAAAGAAGTTCACTTACGAATTTGTCTATCAATATATAATAGTTAAACACAAGGAAGTAACAGAGTTATACTAGACTAGTAATTAAAGAATTTTAAATATCTGGCAGTGGAAAGAATATATAATTATTCTGGTAACAGAAAGAATTTTTAATATGTTAGTTTTAGGACCAAGTAGAATATTCAACTCTAGAGAGAAAGTACAAGATATTTAGATGATAAGAAAATACAAAGGACAATAAAGCATGATTATTATCCATACATTCTGTTACTTGAATCATTACAACATAAAGATTACATTTTGATCTCAATATTGTAACATATATATATATATATATATATATATATATATATATATATATATATATATATATATTTCCTTCTAGTTTTGTAATTTATTTTAGTCCTTTATATGGATATCTCATACTTATATGTGATAGTACTGTAATTGTTGTTACTTTTATGTAGTGTATGCTTTTGCATGTGGAAAAGAATGTGTTCTTGTCATTTGTGGTATATAACCCTTGGAAAAATGCACATAGTATGTTGATATATCGGTGTATAATTTGTGTCATATACTATATCATCTTCATTTTTCATTTTTATGCATATCTTGTAAAGTGCTGGTACATATGAACAATTTTGGCATCTTTTAAATGCTGCTATTTTTATTTGGAAGTAGTGGGTTCATATTTCATACCCAACTCTTATATGAAACTTGATAATCTTGCAGGGGTAGTCAGTGATCGAGTTAAAATTTTTGTTAAGGGGTGTCAAAATATATAAAAATAAATATATCAGAAAATTAAAGGGAGTCGATATAATATATATATATATATAATTTATTTCTTACTTATCTACATAGTGTATTTTTTCCGCACCTATAACGTGGCTCCGCCACTGGGGGTAGTTGATAGCAAAGAGTGCATGGGATTGTGGCTCACATCTTCGACGTTCCTCTAGATCAACTCATGGTCTGATTCTTGAAAAGGTATTTTTTTGATTGTTTAGGTTACCATGACACACCTGTTTTAAGTCAATTACTGACAACATGAGCAAATTTGTCTCTTTCTCCCTATTTGAATGAATGGTTAGACACCATTTGTTTAGAATTATATAGAGAAATACTTAAGAGATATAGTTTGATATTCCGAAAAAATTAGTAGCTATGGGAAAATATGGTAAGATAACATATAATAGTATTATTATAAGTATGCTATTGATTTCTATCTAATTACTAATTTCATTTTTAATTTGTAGGAAAGTTCTGGTGAGCAAATTGGAAATGGTAGCCAAAAGACAATTTGATCTATTTGAGTTTAATGATGAAAACTTTGGACAATTACAATTTTTGTTAATCTTGATACTATAATAATTACAGTTGATTTTGTAAAGTTAATTGTTAGCATACACCTTGGAGCAATTTGCTTTATTTGTTGTATCACACATGAGATTATTCATTTTTTGAAGTTCATTGCCAGTATATGCATTTCAATTATTCTTTTATCCTCTTCAAGTTAATTGAGTGCTTGGGATCTTCATACTTAAATATGATTATCGGATAGTTTAAAAAAATGTAAACTATTAACTGCAAAAGCATGACTTGTATAAATATAAAAAAGTGCTTTATTACTTAGACAAAATTTCCTTTCCACACTTCAAAAGTGTGGCTTAGGGATTGGCAATTGCCGCAGCAAAAGCCACGCTTCACAAGTGTTGTATCAGGAGCTACGCTTGAAAAGTGTGGCTTAAAGAGTAACAAAGACCACACTACTAATATGTTGCCCTAATACACGAAAAGCGTTGCTAAAAGGGTACTATAAGCATGGTCTATGTTACTCCTTAGGGCACGCTTTTCAAGCGTGACTTTTGAGGCAACACTTGTAAACCGTTGCCTTTGGACAAAGATTACGTTAGTTTAGCCCACCCCTGAAAAAGTGTTGTCTTTGATCAAAGACCACACTTTCTGATAGTTTAGGCCACATTTTTTAGGTGTGATTAGAGGCCTAAAATATTATAGTGACTTAATGCACATTTATGTGTATGTGTATATATGTCTAGTGAATTGAATCGTGCTAGGTTCTAGAAAATTATTTAAGCAGTGTAAAATATTTACCCAAAAGTAAATAAGCTTAGCTCTACTTAAGAAGATAGATGAATCAACAAAATATTAAATTACAAATCCAATCATTTAAAAAAGGAGAACAAAAGAAAATAGACTACTAATTTTGAAAATGGAAAGACAACAAAGGGAAGCAGGTGAAGAATGAAAAAGCATTTGCATGAGAAGTGTATCTTAATTTTCTATGCAATTGCAACTTTTCATACTTATTTTGTCACTTATCATAGGCTTCTAGAATGGCCAAAGACATTTGTCATTTAGGCTTGTCACAGATTCAATACAATACAACACATTTTATAGTGAGTGCGAGTGTTTGTCGGAGAGTGTGCGCCCAATCCGAAACTCCAAATCTCCAATATACACGAACAAGAGATAAACTGCACCATGAAATTTGCGATGACAAAACTCATACAGAAACAGAGAGTGGGGTTTCTTTATTTCATGCATGTTGTGGTTGTGGTCAATGCACACACCTACCATCCACATATAATTAAGTGTCATTCATACAACCCTTTAATTAACAGAAACCAAAGAGTATACCTGCTTCTCACCCTATTAATTAAGCCAATTCATCTATTATTTAACAAGGAAAACTTGAATCTTGTATACTTCCCGCCGAAGTCGGATGGCCGGAGCGCACTGGCCCTCCACCTCCAGTCACGTCTTCTGTTGGATCATAAGCAGTCGTTGAGTATTCTGGTGCCCCGGTTGTAGTGTAGCCCTGAGCTCCACCATCCCTATGGAAGAACAGAATTCAGAATCCAAATTTAATAAGTTGAAACAATAATTCAATATTTATACTCCCTCCATTCTAACTTACGTGAAAGCTTATTTGACTCAATAGGAAGTTAAAAAGAACAAGACTTTTGAACTTACAAATAAACAAAACAAAACTTTTGAAACAAAACAGAATACTCAGCCTCTCTAGCTAGAGAGGGATCTGGGATTTTAAGAGTATGGGTGCACTATCGTAAAGAGATGGATCTAAAATTTACGGGTTTAACTTTAATATTTTACCGTAAATTCACTACACTTTTGAAATTATAGATTCAAAAACTATATTCTTTTTGAAATTTTAATAATTTTCTCACATATATATATATATATATATATATATATATATATATATATATATATATATGCTCGTGCTGAAAACAAGACAGTCCGAAGTGCGATTTGAACCACTATTTTCACTTGCGGAGGTGCACCCAATAATTATTGGGCCATAGGAACCTTTAAGCATGAGCGCACAATATATTTAAATAATTTTAAAAAGATATAACAATGTTATACATGATTTAATTTAAGAGAAGGAGTATCTATTCACATGAACCGATACCCTTAACCTTAGATAAGCCCCTGCCTCTACCGGCATAAGGTAACGAGACAGGGTAAGGTCTGCGTACAGACTACGCTCCCAGACCCACTTGCCGGTGCATACTAGGTTTGTGTTTGCCTCTAAAGTTAAAAGGGGTAATTCTAATATTTGTGTTTGTTAATACTGGAGATAATGAGCATGCCTTGCAGCTGCATTTTGATCCTTGGCTTCTTTCTTGTTCAGTTCAGCAGCAGTTTTCCTGTCATCTTTCTTCTCTGTTGCCATCTCTTTCTTCAATGGGTCCCTAGTTGTCATTCTCTCTGCCTGTTAAATATGTTACAAACTATAAATGGTTATTATAGCCAAATTTTTACTTAGTCGTTGCGATTTTCGTATCAGAGTTTGCATGAACCTTCAATAATTTTTGTTCAAACTCTATATTTGTATTAAGAAATCCAATAAACATGTACAAATTATTAATTTAAAATCCAATAACTTAAAAGGATTATCTCGAACCCATAAGATTTAAATCCTAGCTCCGCCTGACTATATTGTTTTCATATGTAGGAAGAAGTCCTTTTTAGAAGAAATTAAAAAAAAAAATAGATTCACACAAATTAAAACGATAGGAGTACTAAAAAAATCTTGTTGACTCCCCAAATAGTAATAAGTTCAGAGAGGAGAAAGTATACCTTTTCTTCAATGGTGGCCTTGGTTTTCTCCATGCCAGACTTTGCTGAGGCAGCTGCATTATCTGCTTTCTCATTAACTCCCTGCATTTTCTTTTCCTCCTCCAGTAAAGCTTGCTTTAGCCTTTAGCTGTTTTCACGAGTTGCTTTATATTCAATCTGTTTGTTAGCGATATGAAGAAAAAGAGAACATTTTGTAGGCTTTTTATTGGCGTTGGGAGGGAGAACGAAGTGGCGCCACGTTGATTTAACGTGGAAAATGGGCAGGTTCTGATTGTTCATCAGTTGACACGTTGCAGTAGTTGTCAACTTTATCATGCTTCTTTTTCTTGTTTTTTTATGCACGGCTGATAGACGCGGTTGATATTAGGTCACGTTGCCGTTTGAGTTCAAAATGTTTACTGACTCCCTCCATTCCACTTTACATGAGACAGTGAATACCAATGCCAATGTCAAGTTAACTACATAAAATATAAAATTAGTATACGTATTCGCGGATCGATTTAGAGAAAAAAAAGAGCGAAAAGAGATAGTAAAAATAAATGTGTATCGCAGATTAAATTTAGTGATCGCAATCAAAACAATTAAAACAAAAAATAAATAGATAAATTGTCTCAAATCCCAAGGACTACCAATCCCAAGTAACTTGTCAAAAAAGGGCCCGAGTTAAAAATTTAGCAGCAAGAGAAGAAGAAGAAGAAGAAAAAAAAATTAACCTCAAAAAATTTAATTTCTTCGTGAGGCGAAAAACCAGCTAACTCATTTAGCTTTGCTAATATATCCGGCGGCCTTTTAATAAGCTACCTAACAACAAAAAAAAAAATTAAAGAGAGACAAAATAAATACTCCGATTAATCCATAAGGACATAAAGTATGCTTCTATATTAGTTAATCAAATAAATCGACCAACTTACTTGAATTACCATCAATATAATTTTTAAGTGCCTCATATATCAGGGGTTAAATTGGATAAGAACTTTATTATAGTCTACTCTATTGAAGGCTATAGCGTGCTCAGAATCTTGTAACCACAAAAGCTGCTAGTGACATATGGAGCCTATCCGATACTAAAGAATAGATGTGATTTACTGTGGAAGACGATTCTCCAGTAAATCATCCAACATTTTGCAGTTGTCTTTTCAATCCTTTCTTCATCAACGATATCAACTAACGCTGAAACAATAACACTTGTCTATAAAAAATACTCTGTAATTTGTGAAAAGCAAAAAACGTGATTAAATGACAAATAATATAAGATTGCAATTTGCAATTCAGTCTATAACATAAGATTAACATCACCTTCGTCTAATTGGTATACTAAAAATATGAAGCAAATGAATTAGTTTAATAGAATTGCAAATAAACAGTCCAGAGTGAGATTTGAACCGCTAACATTACTTGTAGAGGTGCATCACATTGTGTCCCTAAAATGAAGGCAATTTAGATATTTAGGCTCAGTCATTAGAAGAACGACATGGTAGATGAAGATGTAATACATAAAATTCAAACAGGATGACTGAAATGGAGGAGCCTTGCGGGCTAGACAAGTGAGTGCGACTTGTTAGAATAATTTGAAGACCAACGATGTTACATGTGTGTAAATACTGGCCTAGGTGTCGTAGAAATTTGAATACTATGATGGGTAATACCAGATTATACAGGATGAGAGATGATTGCGTTCATAGAGAATGCAAGTAACTCATGTACATTTATATGATAAAATAAATAAGTTAGCCTTAGATGATTTTGTTATGCTCCACGTATTCTTACAAATACATCATTTCTTAGGTGCGACACTCCAGACACATCATTTCAGAGTTCTACTTACCCTCAGTTTATGTTCTTCAAAATTGAACTGGCAGTGGTGTCCAGTGACTCTGAAGGACAGTTTAGTTGAAGGTATAGTTGCATCACTGTCCATGGTCCATTTTTATTTGCAACTTTAATCTCTCCACCCATTTTGTTAACCTGCATATCATCCTTCATCATTACAAACTGGCTAAGACAGTATCTTCACTTGTATGCTTAAAGCCTAATCCAAGGGAAACTTTTTTAGCAATGATGAACAATGTGGAATTTTAGTTTGAGAGTTGATGTTTATGCCATCCTTTGCCTTGTAAGGGGCTTAAATTATTGAAACTTATTTATTTGAAACAGGAAAAAGTTGAATGCATACAATGCATAGTCCAAGGGCAGTGCCACATGGCTGAGTATGAAAGTGATCAAATAATGAAATATCTTTAGTTGGGTATTAAATAGCTTTAAGATGTGCAGAAAGTAAATTCATTCAGTAGGTGCGGCACTACAGACACATATCACTAAAGAAATCGGTGAGCGCTTGCCTTACCTAATAGGGCAGCCGACCAATGCTCAAACCCGTATGAGTCGACCGTTCGGGCCTGTCAAGTTAGGCCTTCGTAAAAAAGTCCACAGGGCCTTAGGCTCGGTGCGGTGGGTTCGAAAGATAGAGAGTTGATGAGGAGCATACCTGTCTCGCCATAAGAAAATTATGTAGTTTTTGTGCGCTAAAAGATGGTTGGGATAATTAGTTTTATTGTGGCTTTATAAACCTGCAAAGCACGGGATATATGATTAAGTTGCAAAAAAATAGGTGGTAAATCATCTTGTATTGAGAAGGAAAAAAAAAGGTAGTCGAAATCAGTTATGAAAATTTTGTGCACCACCATTGTATAAAGCAACAATCATTGTAAATAAATCTTGTATTGAAAAAAATAAATAAAGGGTAGGCATAGGCAAATGTAACAACCCGGCCGGTCGTTATGAGAGTTATAGCCTCAATTCCCTATTTAATGTTTTTCCCGTATCTTTTTCTGCTTATTTGTCTTGCCGGGAGGTGTTGGTTGCGGTTTTGGAGTATTTTGGGATACTTAGTCCCTAAATCGGAAGCTTAAGTCTTAGGATTTTGACCATAGTTGGAACTGTGTGAAAATGACTCTGGAATGTAGTTCATCGGTTCCGTTAGCTCCGTTGGGTGATTTTGGACTTAGGGGCGTGTGCATATTGTGTTTTGGAGGTCTGTAGCTCATTTAGTCTTTAAATGGCGAAAGTCGAATTTTTGGAGTTTTGACCGGTAGTGAACTTTTTGATAGCGGGGTCGGATTCTGATTTCGGAAGCTTGAGTAGGTATATAATGTCGAATATGACTTGTGTGTAAAATTTGGGGTCGATCAGACGTGGTTTGATAGGTTTCGGCATCGGTTGTAGAAATTGAGAGTTTCAAGTTTATTAAGTTTGAATCGGAGGGTGATTCGTGTTTTTAATGTTGTTTGATGTGATATGAGACTCGACTTAGTTCATATAGTGTATTGTTGGTAGTTTTGGTTGAGGTCCCGGGGGCCTCGGGTGTGTTTCAGATGCTTAACGGATTATTTTGGACTTGTTGGAATTTGCTGAAAAATCTGGTGTCAATTTGCTGGTTTCCTTCATCGCATTCACGAGAGAGGTCTCGTGTTCGCGTAAAGTATCTGGGAGACCGGCTGAGTTGTTCTTCGCGTTCATGATGTGGTTCCCACGTTCGCGAAGTATGGATCCTTTAGCCTACGCGTTCGCGATATGGTCCTAGCGTTCGCGTAGAGGAACGGTCAGATGGAGCTCCAGGTATTTAGCCTACGCGTTCGAGGTGAAGGTCCGACGTTCGCGTAGGGTCAGGTAATGCAAGCTACCGCATTCGCGAGGGGGCTCTCGCGTTCGCGAAGAAGGTTTTGAACTGAAGAGAATTTTTACTTCGCGAACGCGAGGGTGTGGCCGCGTTCGCGAAGAAGAAATCACTGGGCAGACTTATATCATTTCAAAATCGAGGGTTTGGCCATATTTTTTTAATCAAAACATGAGTTTGGGAGCTCGGATTTGGACGAGATTTTTAGAGACATCGATTGGGTAATGATTCTACACTTCATTTTGGTTATATCCCATTAATCTATCATTAATTCCATCTTTAATTTCGGATTTGGGGTTGAAAATTTGGAAGAAATGGGAAGAAGTTCTTCAACTAAAATTTTGAGCTTTGTAAGGCGAATTGAGGTCGAATTCGAGTAATTCTTGTATGGTTGGACTCGTGAGTGAATGGATGTTCATATTTTGTGACTTTTACCCGATTCCGAGACGTGGGCCTAGGGAGGCTTTTTGGGACGGTCTCCTAATTTCTTGCTTTAGCTTAGATTTCATTGATTAGATTAGTTTCTTATAGATATATTTACGGTATGTAATTGATTTTGGCTAGATTTGGGCCATTTGGAGTCGGATATTCGTGGGACAAGGATTGCTACTGATAGATTGAGCTTGGTTCGAGATAAGTAGCTTGCCTAACCTTGTGTGGGGGAAATTTCCTTAGGATTTGGTATTGATGTGATATGTGAGTGCCATGTACGCGAGGCGATGAGTGCGTACACGGGCTAGAATAACATGTCTACGTGTCTTAATTGTATATCTAGACTCTTTGCAGCATGCTTCGTGAATTCCTGCTTCTTTTCTTGACTTGTACTTAGTCTAAACTGTAGATTCCCTCGCTGTAACTGTTATCTTCATTTGTTTGAGCAGTGTATTTACTTTGGGACTACATGATGGTATCCCGGGAGATCTCCCTGCATATTTACTTTTGAGACTACGAGGCGGTACCTCGGGAGTTCTCCCTGAATATTTACTTTTGAGACGAGGCGGTACCTCGAGAGTTCTCCCTGCATATTTACTTTTGAGACTACGAGGCGGTACCTCAGGAGTTCTCCCTGGACATTTACTTTTGGGACTACGAGACGGTATCTCGGTAGATCCCTTGTTTTTTATCCCTATGTGTTGTACTTTTATTTCATTGTGTTTTCCTTTGTTGAACTCCGGTCTCGTATTATACTGTTATATTCACCTGCTTTATTTATTTTATACTAGTGGGCGTAACCTGACCTCGTCACTACTCGACCGAGGTTAGGCTTGACACTTACTGGGTACCATTATGGTGTACTCATGCTACTCTTCTGCACATGTTTTTTGTGCAGATCAAGGTGCTCATTATCTGTCACGTTATCAGTGAGTCGGGACATCTTTGGAGACTTCAAGGTATATCTACCGCGTCCGCATACCTCGGAGTCCCCCTCTATTCTCCCTCATGTCAATTACTTCATGTATATCTTTTTATTAGACTCTGGTGTATAGAGATACTATTTCCTTTCTTTAGCTTGTGACTCATGATGTTCCGGGTTTTGGGAAAGCTGTGTTCGTCTAGCGTTCTGGTTATTGCACATGTCGAGCGACATTGTTATTGGTTAATCGGTATCTATTGCAGTTCGTTGCTAAGTTTTTCTTCCATTATTGATACTTTCACAATTTGTTAGGCTTACCTAGTCATAGAGACTAGGTGCCGTCATGACGTGTTTCAGAGGGATGTTTGGGTGGTGACAAGTTGGTATTAGAGCCCTAGGTTCATAGGTGTCTTGAGTCACAAGCCGGTTCATTAGAGTCTCGCAGATCGATACGGATACGTCTGTACCTATCTTTGGGAGGCTATGGAACTGTTAGGAAGTGATTCCTTGTCGTGCAAAATTTGTTGACATCAAATTCTAAACTTCTATATTCTATTCTTTCTCACAGATGGTGAGGACCCGTACCGGAGAATATGATGACCAGGCACCCGTGCCCCCTGCTAGAGCTGTTAGAGGCCGGGGCCGAGTTCGGGGTAGAGGACGACCACACGGTGCAGCCAGAGCACCCGTGCGAGCTGCGACAAAGGAGCCCTCCAGCAGCTCCAGCCGGAGGGCAGGCACCTGAGGTGCCTATTGCTGTACCAGCCCTCCAGGAGACTCTAGCCCAGTTCATGAGCATGTTCAGCACCTTAGCTCAGGATGGATTGATCCCACTAGATCCTGCTACATCTCAGACCGGGGGAGGGGCACAGACTCCCTTTGCCTGTACTCCTCAGAAGAGGGTCCAGGTCGACCAGGCCCCAGAGTTTATCCTTATGCGGCCGGTAGCTCCAGTCCAGCACGAGACTAGGACAACCGCTTTTGAGGCGGAGCAACTCAGACTTGAAAGGTACAAGAAGTACCACCCATCTAACTTCAGCGGATTGGCTACAGATGATGCCCAGGGTTTTCTAGAGGAGTGTCATCGTATTCTCCGTACTATGGGTATAACGGAGACGAGTGGAGTTTCTTTTACTACCTTCCAACTTAGAGGAGTAGCCTATCAGTGGTGGCGTGCTGGCGTGCTTATGAGTTGAGTTATCTGGATGAGGCAGCTTCACTTACTTGGACTCAGTTCTCGGACATGTTGTTGAGAGAGTATGTCCCTCAGACTCTCAGGGACTCATGGCTTGAGTAGCTGCGCCAGGGTGCTTTGACTGTGTCAGAGTATGCAGTCCGCTTCAGTGATTTTTCCCGAAATGAACCGGCTTTGGTTTCCACAGTTCGCGAGAGGGTTCGTCGGTTTATTGAGGGACTCCACCCTAGTATCCAGCACAATATGGTAGGGAGTTTGAGATGGCTATTTCTTATCAGTAGGTTGTGAGTATTGCTAGGAGATTGGAGGGAATGCTTTCCCGGGATAGAGAGGAGAGGGAGGCCAAGAGGTCTCGAGAGTCTGGCACTTACAGTGGTACTCGTTCCTCAGCTGTAGCTCGCCATGGTAGGGGTTATATGAGTCGCCCCATTCATTCAGCTCTTCTAGCCGCCAGTGGTGTTCCAGCCCCTTCTAGGTCCCAGGAGCCTTATTATGCACCGCTAGTATCTAGTGTGCCTCCTGCTCGGGGTGCTTTTAGCGGCCAGTCCAGTAGACCTGACCCGAGTCAGTCACAGCAGCCACGCCCTCCAAGAGCTTGTTTTGAGTATGGAGACACACGCCATATGGTAAGGGATTGTCCCAGACTTAGGACGGGTGCACCTCCACAGACTTCTCAGCCACCACGTGGTCCACCGAGTCATCAGGCTATGATTCCAACACCAACTACCACCCCACCTGCTCAGCCAGCTCGAGGTGGAGGTCGGGGAGGTCAGGGTCTCCCTAGAGGGGAAGGCCATGCCAGATATTATGCTATTCTGGCTCACATAGAGGTAGTTGCTTCTGACTCTATCATTACAGGTGTTGTTCCGGTCTGTCATAGAGACGCGTCAGTATTATTTGAACCATGCTCTACGTATTCCTATGTGTCCTCTTATTTTGACCCGTATTTAGGCATATCTCGGGATTCTTTGAGTTCCCCTGTTTATGTGTCTACTCCTGTGGGAGATTCTCTTATTGTGGACTGCGTGTATCGGTCGTATTTGATTGCTCTTAGTGGTTTTGAGACCAGAGCCGATTTATTATTACTCAGCAAGGTAGACTTTGATGTTATCTTGTGTATGGACTGGTTATCTCCCCATTATGCTATTCTTGATTTTCACGCTAATATTATGACGCTGGCTATGCCAGGTTTACCGCGATTAGAGTGGAGGGGTGCCTTAGAGTACACTCCTAGCGGAGTTATTTCATTTCTCAAGGCTCAACGAATGGTTGAGAAGGGGTGTGACGCATATCTAGCTTATGTGAGAGATGTCAGTATTGATACCCCTATAGTTGAGTCAGTTCCAGTAGTGAGGGATTTCCCAGATGTGTTTCTAACTGATCTACCGGGCATGCCGCCCGACAGAGATATTGATTTTGGAATTGATTTGTGTTGGGATCTCAGCCCATCTCTATCCCTTCATATCGTATGGCTCCTCCTGAGTTGAAGGAGCAGTTACAAGAGTTGCTTGATAAGGGCTTCATTTGACCTAGTGTGTCACCTTGGGGTGCTCCGGTCTTATTTGTAAAGAAAAAGGATGGTTCTATGCGTATGTGTATTGATTATCGCCAGCTGAACAAAGTTACAGTGAAGAACAGGTACTCATTGCCTCGTGTTGATGACTTATTTGATCAGTTACAGGTTGCCAGCGTATTTTCCAGGATTGACTTACGTTCAGGCTATCATCAGTTGAAGATTCGGGAGCCAGATACTGGGACTCGGTATGGTAACTATGAGTTTCTTGTGATGTCTTTCGGGCTGACCAATGCCCCATCAGCTTTTATGCACTTGATGCAGAGTGTGTTCCGGTCTTATCTTTACACCTTCATCATTATGTTTATTAACGGCATTCTGTTTTACTCCCGGACTCGGGAGGATCATGAGAAGCACCTGAGGACTGTGCTTCAGACCTTGAGAGAAAAGAAGTTATATGCAAAATTTTCAAAGTGTGTGTTTTGGATAGACTCAGTGGCATTCTTAGGTCATGTAGTATCAAGTGATGGGATCAAGGTGTATCGGAAGAAAGTGGAAGCAGTGTAGAGTTGACCTAGACCGTCATCATCTACGGAGATCCGGAGTTTTCTTGGTTTGGCGGGGTATTACCGTTGTTTTTTAGAGGGATTCTCATCTATTGCAGCACCTATGACCAGGCTGACCCATAAGGGTTCTCCATTCAGGTGGACAGAGGAGTGTGAGGAGAGCTTTCAGAAGCTCAAGACAGCTTTGACTACAACCCCATTATTGGTATTGCCTACAAGTTCGGGGGTCTTACACTGTATATTGTGATGCGTCACGGATTGGTCTCGGTGTGGTGTTGATGTAGGACAGTAGGGTGATTTCCTACACGCCTAGATAGCTGAAGGTGCATGAGAAGAACTATCCTGTCCACCACCTTGATTTAGCAGCTATTGCTCATGCCTTGAAGATTTGGCGGCACTATTTGTACGATGTCCCTTATGAGGTTTACATCGATCATCGTAGTTTGTAGCATTTGTTCAAGAAAAAGGAACTTAACTTGCGTCAGTGGAGGTGGTTGGAGCTTCTTAAGGACTATGATATCACTATTTTGTACCACCCGGGGAAGGCTAATTTGGTGGCGAATGCTTTGAGTCACCGGACAAAGAGTTTTGGGAGTTTATCATATCTACCAACAGTAGAGAGGCCATTGGCGTTGGATGTTGAGGCCTTAGCCAGCCAGTTTGTGAGATTGGATATTTCTGAGCCGAGTCGAGTATTGTCTTGTGTGTTGTATTAGGGAGTATCGGTATGATGACCCCCATCTTCTTGTCCTTAAGGACACGGTCTAGCACGGTGATGCTAAGGAGGTCACTATTGGGATGATGGAATGTAGATGGTTTGCATGAGTTGATTCTTCAAGAGGCTCACAGCTCGCGGTACTCCATTCATTAGGGTGCCGCAAAGACGTATCAGGACTTGAGGCAACATTACTGGTGGAGGCGGATGATGAAGGACATAGTGGAGTATGTGGCTCGGTGTCTAAACTGCCAGCAGGTGAAGTATGAGCATTAGCGACCGGGTGGGTTGCTTCAGAAGTTAGAGATTTCGGAGTGGAAATGGGAGCGAATCACTATGGATTTCGTTGTTGGACTCCCACTAACTCAGTGGAGGTTTGATGCAGTTCGGGTGATTGTGGATAGGCTGACCAAGCCAGCTCATTTCATTCCTGTGATGACTGCCTATTCTTCCGAGTAGCTGGCTCGAATTTATATCCGTGAGATCGCCAGGCTTCATGGTGTACCAATATCTATCATCTTTGATAGGGGCACGCAATTTACATCATGGTTCTGGAGGGTCGTACAACATGAGTTGGGTACTCGAGTGGAGCTGAGCACAACATTTCACCTTCAGACAAACGAACGGTCTGAGCGCACTATTCATATATTAGAGGATATGCTTCGTGCATGTGTGATGGAGTTTGGAGGTTCGCGAGATTAGTTCTTTCCACTTGCGGAGTTTGCCTACAACAATAGGTATCAGTCGAGCATCCAGATGGCACCATATGAGGCTTTATATGGTAGGCGGTGTCGGTCCCCAGTGGGTTGGTTCAAGCCGGGCGAGGCTAGATTATTGGGTACAGACTTGGTTCAGGATGCCCTGGATAAGGTGAAGGTGATTCAGAATCGACTTCGCATAGCTCAATCCAGACAGAAGAGTTATGAATACCAGAAGGTTTGCGATGTTGCATTCATGGTTGGAGAGAGTCTTGCTCCGGGTTTCATTTCTGAAGGGCGTTATGAGTTTCGGGAAGAAGGGCAAGCTGAGCCAAAGGTTCATTGGTCCCTTTCAGGTGTTGCGGCGAGTTGGGGAGGTTGCCTATGAGCTTGCCTTACCTCCCAGTCTAGCAGGAGTTCATCCGATATTCCACGTTTCTATGCTCCAGAAGTGATTCATCTCATGTGTTGGATTTAGTTGAGTCTAGTTTGACAAGGATCTATCTTATGTTGAGGAGCCAATGGCTATTTTGGAATGGCAGGTCAGAAAGCTAAGGTCAAATAACATTTCTTCCGTGAAGGTTTTGTGGAGGGGTTAGCCGGTCGAGGAGGCGACTTGGGAGATCGATCTTGATATGCACAACTGTTATCCTCATCTTTTCACCACCTCAGGTATGTCTCTATACTCACTCAAGGACGAACAATTATTTTAAGAGGGGGAGGATGTAACAACCCAGCCGACCGTTTTGAGAGTTATAGCCCCGATCCCCTGTTTACTGTTTTCCCCATAGCTCTTTCTGCTTATATGTCTTGCTGGGAGGTGTTAGTTATGGTTTCGGAGTGTTTTGGGACACTTAGTCCCTAAAATAGAAGCTTAAGTCTTAGGATGTAGTCGGAACTGTATGAAGACGACTCCAGAATGGAGTTTCGTCGGTTCCGTTATCTCCTTTGGGTGATTTTGGACTTAAGGGCGTGTCCGTATTGTGTTTTGGAGGTCTGTAGCTCATTTAGGCTTGAAATGACGAAAGTCGAGTTTTTGGAGATTTTGACTGGTAGTGGATTTTTTGATATCGGGGTCGGATTCCGATTACAGAAGTTTAAGTAGGTTCGCAATTTTGATTATGAATTGTGTGCAAAATTTGGGGTCAATCAGACGTAGTTTGATAGGTTTCAACATCGATTGTAGAAATTGGAAGTTTCAAGTTCATTAAGTTTGAATCGGAGGGTGATTCATGTTTTTAGTGTTGTTTGATGTAATTTGAGGGCTCGACAAAGTTCATATGGTATATTAGGATTGGTTGGTAGTTTTTGTTGAGGTCCCGGTAGCCTCGGGTGTGTTTCAGATGCTTAACGAATCATTTTGGACTTGTTGGAATTTGCTGAAAAATCTTGTTTCAATTTGCTGGTTTCCTTCATCGCGTTTGCGAGAGAGGTCTCGCATTCGCGTAAGGTATCTGGGAGACTGACTGAGTTGTTCTTCGTGTTCGTGAAGGTATGGATCCTTTAGCCTACGCGTTCGCGATATGGTCCTTGTGTTCTCGTAGAGGAACGATCAGATGAAGCTCTAGGTATTTAGCCTATGCATTCGTGATGAGGGTCCCGCATTCGCGTACAGTCAGGTAATGCAAGCTACCGCGTTCGTGAGGGGGATCTCGCGTTAGCGAAGAATTTTTTGGACTGAAGAGAATTTTTGCTTCACGAACGTGAGGGTGTGGCTGCGTTCGGGAATAATAAATCGCTGGGCAGACTTACATTATTTCAAAAATGAGGGTTTGGCCATTTTTCATCAAAACTTGAGTTTGGGAGCTCGGATTTGGACGAATTTTGAGGGATTTTCAGAGACATCAAATTGGATAATGATTCTAAGCTTCATTTTGGTTATATCCCACTAATATATCATTATTCCATCTTTAATTTCGGATTTGGGGTTGAAAATTTGGGAAAAATGGGTAGAAGTTCTTCAACTAAAATTTTGAGTTTTGAAAGGCGAATAGAGGTCGGATTCTTATATGGCTGGACTCGTGAGTGAATGTGTGTTCATATTTTGTGACTTTTACCCGATTCCGAGAGTGGGCTCGGGGAGGGTTTTTGGGATGGTCTTCTAATTTTTTGATTTAGCTTCGATTTCATTGATTAGATTAGTTTCTTATATATATTTATGGTATGTAATAGATTTTGGCTAGATTTGGACCATTCGAGGTCGGATATTCGTGGAAAAAGCATTGCTACTGATTGCTTGAGCTTGGTTCAAGGTAAGTGGCTTGCCTAAACTTATGTGGGGGAAATTCCCTTAGGATTTGGTATTGATGTGATATATGAGCGCTGCGTACGCGAGGTGACGAGTGCGTACACGGGCTATTTATGGCAAAACCTGATTTTTATTGAATATTTACCTGTTTTCATCTTAAGTGAGTATACTAGCATGTGTAGTTATCCTGTTAACATAGAATAACATATCTACGTGACTGTAGATTCCATCGCTGTAACTGTTGTCTTCATTTGTTTGAGCTCTGTATTTACTTTGGGACTACGGGACAGTATCCCGGGAGATCCCCTTGCATTTTGAGACTACGAGGCGGTACCTCTGGAGTTCTCCCTGCATATTTACTTTTGAGACTACTAGGCGGTACCTCGGAAGTTCTCCGTATACATTTACTTTTGGGACTATGAGACGGTATCTCGGGAGATTCCCTGTTGTTTATCCATGTGTGTTGTACTGTTATTTCATTGTGTTTTCCGTTGTTGAACTCCAATCTCTTATTATACTGTTATATTCACCTGCTTTATTTATTTTATACCAGTGGGCCTAACCTGACCTCGTCACTACTCGACTGAGGTTAGGCTTGGCACTTACTGGGTACCATTGTGGTGTATTCATGCTACTCTTCTGCACATGTTTTGTGTGCAGATCCAGGTGCTCATTATCAGTCGCATTATCAGTGAGGCGGGACGGCTTGAGAGACTTCAAGGTATATCTTCCGCGTTTGCAGCCCTCAGAGTCCCCCTCTATTTTTCCCCATGTCAAACACTTCCTGTATTTCTTTCTATTAGACTCTGGTGTATAGAGATGCTATTTCCTTTCTGTACCTCGTGACTCATAATGTTCTGGGTATTGGGAAAGCTGTGTACGTCTAGCATTTTGGTTATTGTACACGTCGAGCGACATTGGTATTGGTTATCCGGTATGTATTGCAGTTAGTTGATAAGTTTTGCTTCCATTATTGATACTTCCGCAATTTGGTAGGCTTACCTAGTCATAGAGACTAGGTGCCGTCACGATGTATTTCAGAGGGATGTTTTGGTCGTGACAGCAAATATATTTAAAATGTGCATAGGTAAGTCAAAGAGAAAAAAAATGGTATATTTCTTAAAACTGGAAACTCCAAACAGAAAGGATACCAGAATGTTAAGAAATGAAATTAGTATCAATTATTAACTGGTCAAATTTACTCTTAAAGAGCAATTCAAGTTGGCTTTGATGCAAGAAAAGAGGTGATTATGAGGTTCTATGCAAGGCTTACTTGTTCTGATACAAGTGTATTGTAAAGCTTCTGCTCTAAAGCCTTGGAATTACATTCTATACCAGATTTTGATGCTATGTCAGGCATCAACTGAAGCTTAATATCATTTATAGCTTCTGAATTTAAGTTTTGAACAAACTGTCAAGAAAGAAAATTTGTTATGCTTTGCAAAGCTAGAGGAAAAAAGTAAAGTTGCAGTTGTAAGTTTAAGCACAACTATTGTGACAGTGAAAGACGAGTACCTCTTTACTGACATAACATTCAAGGGAATTTCAAAACTCTCAGTAAATACACTTTTTAGTTGCGTAGTTCTGACACGTCGGCAAATCTTGCTGCTGCAAAAATCAAAGATGATACAACTTCTTTGCACTCCTTAGGACATTCCTTATGAACAAAAATTACCAAGAATGAACTAACAGGTGGTGAATCATCTTGTATCGAGAAGGAAAAACAAAGGTAATTAAAATCAGTTATGAGACCTAAGTGAACCTAACTCTCTGATACCAAGCTGTCACGATTCAAAATCCACTATAGGTCGTGATAGCGCCCAAGTCGATGTTAGGCAAGCTAATGGTGAATTATCAATTTAATTATTCATTTTATTATTTTTGAAATCATGAATCTTATTAGATAGAGAGATCGATGTATCAAATTTTTTTACATATGTATGTGATTTCGCTCAACTATGTCTTATAAAAGACTAAGCGGGCGTTGCAAATATAATCCGGGGTATTACGCCCAGAGTAGATCCCACAGGGAATTTACGTATCAATCAAGCCGTCAGAATATAAAACTTTTACTTAATCAGTTTTCTCTAGACTTTTGAATATCAATCGGTGATGTATTATTATTTCTACTAGCAATAATGATAAACTAACAATGACTAACAATATGATTTAAACAATTATAATAAGGGTCTAAGGTTATGGTATCCCCCGTTGGTGAACTTACTTCTCAGATATTTCCTATAACTTGACTAATTCTCTATATCAATCATGAACATTCTATCTACCATAAATCTCTCTCAAGTAATTATGATAATTTACTAGTCGTACTCTCTCAAGTTACGCTAGCTAGATTGCATTACAATTCACTTTAGATTGCACCCGAAGTATCGTTATTTCTAATCCAACTTCTAAACCATCGGTTATGACTTTCGTCTATACTCTAGGAGTGGTGTTGTTCAAACAATTACCTAAATATGCACTCTCTCTCAAGTAGATGCATACTAAATAGGCACAGCTAATTGATGGCCATTCAATTAACTACAACAAGAACGGAGTTGAACAAATATAGATTAAACAACCAATCAAAACTATATTAATACCACCATAAGTTTGTCCCTCAACGGGTTCCACCAAAACCCTAGATTACAAAAATTAGCTACTCATATTCATAAATATCAAATCTAAAATAACTTGTATAATTGAATTACTGAGTAATGAACTAAGGAGATAAAAATCAATGTTTTTGCTTTGCTGAGTAGTAATCCACAGGTTTTCCTT
>ML428008.1:603-23163 GCA_005239525.1 Nicotiana knightiana
TTTAGGAACATGGCATATTACGTGTGATTCATATGTGTGAAATGCTTAACCCTAACATATTTGTTGTCTTTCAGTCAGTAAGCTTAAGGTGGTTGGTTTGTGGTGAAACTGGCAACACATCATTACTTCACTATATCTAAAGGGAAGGTACCAATGGCTAATAATGATGAAATCGAGTTGATCAGTGATGACCCCCATGGCCAGTCAGTTGAGCAAGAGTCGGAGGAAGTGAGAAGATTAAAACAACAACTGTCGGATGTATATCNATACCACCCGGGCACGTTCCAAACTACAACATCCATGCCGCCCCTGGTACCTCTAATGTGCGACCTCCAGCCGCACCAGTCAGGAACACCCCTCTTGTCGTGTCTGGTGCACCGGTATATTTAGTCCCACCACCACCACCTGTGACGAGGACTAACAACGAGCCACCATCTCATGCTTATGATGGACAATACTACTCTCCAAATGTGGATTTTAGGGTCTCGGATCCATACAACCAGACTCCTCAGTACGAGTCCCCGGTGGAAAATGAAAAGCCTGCCCATACAGTTGAGCCAGATGAGATGGCGAGGAAGATGAAAAGTCTTGAACAAAACATAAAGAACATACAAGGACTAGGCGGTCACAAAAGTGTATCTTTCAGTGATCTATGGATGTTCCCTCACATTCATTTTCTGCCAGGGTTCAAGACCCCAAAATTTGAGAGGTATGATGGACACGGAGACCCCATCGCCACTTGAAAAGGTACTGCAACCAGATGAGGGGTGCAGGTGGAAAAGAAGAACTGCTGATGGTTTATTTTGGGGAAAGTCTTGCGGGGGTAGCCTCAGAATGGTTCATCGACCAAGATATCTCTCATTGGCATGTTTTGGACAACATGGACCAGGCCTTCATCAAACAATTCCAGTACAACATAGATATTGCATCAGATCGCAATTCCCTGTCTAATATGAAGAAGAAGCCGACTGAAAGCTTTAGGGAGTATGGAATCAAGTGGAGGGAGCAAACAACTAGACTCAAGCCACCCATGAATAACCATGAGTTGATCACTGTTTTTCTGGAGGCCCAAGAGCCTGATTACTTTCAGAACTTGATGTCCGCAATGGGTAGACCTTTTGTAGAGGCAATCAAAATAGGGGAAATGGTCGAAAATATCCTCAAGACTGGAAAAATTGTAAGTCAAGTTGCTCTCAAAGCCACTACACAAGCTATCCAAAATGGGTCAGGAGGTTTTGCAAATAAAAAGAAGAGAGATGAGGGGTCCATGATGACTTCAGGATCCAGGGAAGTTCAAAGGGGGGCACCGCACCCTTATGTGCAAGTTCAGCAGGGTCAATCCAGCTACCCTTAACATTATTATCCTTCGCCAATTCCTCAATACTCTGTGGACCCACCACAGTACACATTGTTCAATGCTCAGTCTTATGCCCGACCTCCAAATCAGCAAGTACGGACACCAGCTCCAAGGATCCCCCGACCTCAGCAGCAAAATTTTTGGGCACCCTACAATGCTCGTCCCAGGGTGGATTATGGTCGAGAGCAAAGGCCGGCAAAAAAATTAACCCCATTGGCTGAATCATACTCTAGTTTATTCCAGAAACTGAAGCAAATAGGCGTGAATGGACCCATCGCTCCCCACCATATGCATCCTGATTCACATGGATTTCAAGCAAATGCTAGATGTGAATATCATTCAGGGGCCCCGGGGCATAGCACTGATGACTGCTGGACTCTGAAAAGAGCCATAGAAAGACTAATTGCTGAAAAACTGATTGTGGTGACAAATGACGAGGACCCTCCTAATGTGACCAAAAACCCCTTGCCAGTACACAATGATGTCCACTTTGTGGGAATGATTGACCGAGATCAAGAATACAAGTCGGCTGGTTGAGTAGAAATGACATCAGGAGCCATTCAAGAAGGAACGGGTCTAAAAGTAAGTCCAAGCCGAGATGCGCCATTGATTGTGAAAGGCGCCCAGATCTCAGAGAAGGCAACTTTATTTGTTCCAAAAATCTCGAGGTTGGAAGTTCGCTCCAATGTTCCAAGCCCAAGGTTATATGTCCTTGGAGGCCACCCCATCACAAGGCAGAACCAGGGCGGTACGAAGGGTACAACTGAGCCAATCATAATCAAACCTGTCGTGCAACCCCCTGTGACAAACACGAAGACCATTCCTTGGAACTACAACAAAACTGTGATGACTTACAAAGGCAAGGAAATCATAGAAGAAGTGGGGGAAACTGGAGGTTTGACTCGATCAGGAAGGTGCTACTCTCCAGAAGAGTTGAGGAAGGCCAAGAAAATCAGAGAAGGACCATTACCAATAAAGAAACCAGTAACTGAAGAAGAGGCAGAAGAGTTTTTGAAGAAGATGAAAGTTCAGAATTACTCAATCATCGACCAGCTGAGAAAGGCTCCTGCCCAAATTTCTCTACTATCTCTGCTCGTACATTCAAAAGAGCATGCTCGTGTGTTAATCAAAGTCCTGAACGAGGCACATGTCTCAGAGAAGACCACAGTGAATCAGTTAGAGAAGATCGCTAACAGATTTTTTGAGGTGAACAGAATCACATTTACTGATGATGAACTCCCTGAAGAAGGAGCCGGGCACAACAAGGCTTTGCACTTGACTGTTAAATGTGAGGGGCACTACGTGAAATGAGTCATGGTTGATGGAGGCTCGAGCGTAGATGTATGCCCTCTCTCCACCTTGCAAAGCATGAAGATCGATACAGACAGAATCTTACCCAGCAATGTCTGTATCCGCGCTTTTGATGGCTCGGCGAGAGATACCATTGGGGAGATCAACCTCACCATGATGATTGGGCCGGTTGACTTCGAAATTGTCTTCCAAGTAGTGGACATGGACACTTCTTATGACTTTATTCTTGGAAGGCCATGGATCCATACGGCCCAAGCTGTGCCATCCACTTTGGATCAAATGCTCAAATTCGAACATGACAGGCAAGAAATTATTGTTCATGGGGAAGACGAGTCGTCCGTTTATAAAAACCCGTTAATCCCTTGTATTGAGGCCAAGGAAGGGTACGAATCCATTGTCTACCAGCCTTTAGAAGTGGTTGTTGCAGACTATGTTGAGGAAGGAAGGCCCATTCTGCATCCTCGTCTTTCCGCCACATCTGTAATGGTAGCGGCACTCATGCTGAGACAAGGTTATGAGCTAGTAAAAGGCTTGGGGGCATCATTGTAAGGAATTTCGGAGCCTATTTCTCCGTTCAGTAACCAGGGTAATTTTGGTTTAGGCTTCAGGCCTACACAAGCAGACGAAGATAAATCCAAACACCGCAAAAATCACGGATGGGTCTTGCAACAACCTATCCCTCACATTTTCGACACTTTTGTCAAGACGCGACTCCAAGAAGGTCAACATTCCTCGGCACATGCAAACATTGATGAAATTTGCCATGGATTCAGCAAGATGTTTTCTGAAGTGAATATTATCCAGGCAGGTGAAGGCACTAGTCGTGCCGATGTGCAAACTAATTCGCCCAGATACCATGCTCAACAATTGGGAAGCAACTTCTCTCCCCACAAGGAAAAAGTCTTGGTAGTTTGCTTTTGTAGTTTCTTTTTGTATTTTGGGTTGCTTTCAGGTTTGTAATCCAAACATCTCAGTATTTGGTTTGTTTTGATGTTAACCCTTCTATCCTTTCATATTCAATGAAATGCAGTTCAGTTTCGCATTAAAATTTTGTATCTTTTCCGTTCCCTAAATCAGTCATTTTGTTTCCATTTCAGTTTCGTTAATGCCGACTTTAATAATATGACATGCATGCGGAATTCACGCCCAGATCTTAAAAAGCTGTCTAATTTCGAAATAATGCATCAAGAGGTTGAATATGACGAAGATGAGGCTGTTGAGGAAATAACAAGAGAGTTGGAACAATTTGAAAATAAGCCTAAGCCCAACCTCAATGAAACTGAGTCCATTAATATCGGGGGTCACGAAGAAGTTAGAGAAACAAAGATAAGCATTCACACTGAACAAAAAACCAGAGATTCCTTGATTCAACTCTTATTTGAATACAGAGATGTGTTTGCTTGGTCATATGATGATATGCCGGGTTTAAGTGCTGACCTAGTGGTTCATAAGCTTCCCACGTATCCTGATTTTCCACCAATCCAACAAAAGCAACGAAAATTTTAAACGGACATGAGTGACAAAATCAAAGAGGAAATAATTAAGCAGTTGAGCGCCAACATGGTCAGAGCTGTCCGATACACCACCTGGGTGGCAAATGTTGTGCCCGTTCCAAAGAAGGATGGAAAAACTAGAGTTTGTGTTGACTACAGGGACCTGAACAAGGCAAGTCCGAAGGATAATTTTCCTTTGCCAAACATCCACATCCTTGTAGATAATTGCGCAAAGCATGAGATACAATCGTTCGTGGATTGCTATGCTATGTACCACAAGATTCTAATGGATGAGAATGACGCAAAAAAGACAGCTTTCACCACTCCATGGGGTACTTATTGTTACAGGGTCATGCCATTCGGTTTGAAGAATGTAGGGGCNTCATAGTCAGCCGGAGAGGCATCGAATGAGATCCATCTAAGACAAAGTCCATTCGAGATTTTACACCCCCATAGAATAAAAAGGAAGTCATGAGTTTGCTCGGGAGGTTGAACTACATCAGTAGGTTCATTGCTCAGCTCACAACCACACATGTGAGCCCATTTTTAAGCTGCTGAAAAAGGATGCTGCTATTAAGTGGACAGACAATTGCCAAATTTTTTTTGATAGGATCAAAGACTATCTATCAAAACCCCCCGTACTGGTCCCACCTGAACCTGGTAGGCCTTTGTTTTTAAATCTATCGGTGATGGATAATTCCTTTGGATGCGTTCTGGGGCAACATGATGCGACAGACAAAAAGGAACATGCAATCTAGTATTTGAGCAAGAAGTTCACCAATTATGAGGTTAAGTACACCCTTTTGGAAAGGACGTGTTGTGCCTTGACTTGGGTTGCTCAGAAGTTGAGGCATTATCTCCTAGCCTACACCACTTACCTCATATCCAGAATGGATCCTTTGAAGTACATCTTTCAAAAGCCGATGCCCACTGGCAGGCTCGCAAAATGGCAGATTCTGCTCACAGAGTTCGACATTGTCTATGTCACTCGCACCGCAATGAAAGCACAAGCTTTGGCAGATCATTTGGCAGAGAATCCAGTTGATGATGATTACAAGCCACTGAGCACATACTTCCCGGACGAAGAGGTCAACTCAATAGAGGAAGTAGTTCCGGACACCACCCATGTATGGAAAATGTATTTTGATGGAGCCGTCAATATGAAAGGAGTTGGGATCGGGGCAATCCTCATCTCGCCTATCGGACAACATTACCCTGCAACGGCCCGACTCCGTTTCTTTTGTACCAATAATACGGCAGAATACGAAGCTTGTATCATGGGTCTGAAAATGGCCCTCGATCTGGAGGTGCATGAACTATTGGTTATGGGAGATTCTGATTTGCTTATCCGGCAAGCCCAAGGCGAATGGGAGACTCGAGACATCAAGCTTATTCCATACAGACAATGTGTGCAAGACCTGAGCAAAAGATTCAAATCCATTGAGTTCAGGTACATTCCCAGGTTTCACAATGAACTAGCCGACGCCTTGGCTACCTTAGCCTCGATGCTCCCTTATCCGGGCAACACTCATATTGATCCATTGGAAATCCAAGTTTGGAATCAACACGGTTACTGCAACATTGTTGAGACAGAACCAGATGGTGAAACATGGTATAAACAAGGGAATACCCAGAGCATTCTAAGGGAGATCAAAAAAGAACTATAAGGCGGCTTGCCGGCGGTTTCTTCCTGAATGGGGAAATTTTGTACAAAGGACCCCAGATTTGAACTTGTTGAGATGCATAGATGCCACAGAAGCTGAGTGGATCATGAGTGAAGTGCATTCAGGGGTATGTGGACCTCAGATGAATGGATATGTTTTGGCAAAGAAGATCCCGCGGGCAAGGTATTATTGGCTTACTATGGAGCGAGCTTGCTTCAGTTTTGTTTGCAAGTGTCACCAGTGCCAGATTCATGGTGACCTGATTCACTCACCACCTTCGGAGTTGCATCCCATGTCCTCTCATTGGCCTTTCGTTGCTTGGGGAATGGATGTTATTGGGCCAATCGAGCCAAAGGCTTCAAATGGGCATAGATTCATTTTGGTCGCAATTGATTACTTCACCAAGTGGGTGGAGGCCGCCACTTTCAAAGCAGTCACCAAGAAAGCAGTGGTAGACTTTGTCCATTCCAACATCATCTGTCGTTTTGGTATCCCGAAGACCATTATCACTGACAATGCAGCCAATCTAAATAGTAATTTGATGAAAGAGGTATGCGAGCAATTCAAAATTATGCATCGCCATTCTACCCCTTACCGTCCAAAAGCCAACGGAGTCATTGAAACGACGAACAAGAACATCAAAAAGATTCTTAGGAAGATGATCCAAAGTTCCAGACAATGGCATGAAAAGTTGCCTTTTGATCTTTTGGGATACTGCACAACTGCTCGCACATCCGTTGGAGCAAGTCCTTATCTGTTGGTATATGGAACGGAAGCGGTTATACCGGCCAAAGTCGAAATTCCATCTCTCCAAGTCATTGCAGAGTCGGAGATTGAAGATACAGAATGGGTAAAGACCCGATTGGAACAACTGATGTTGATTGATGAAAAACGGCTAGCGGCAGTGTGCTTNTCATTGCAGAGTCGGAGATTGAAGATACAGAATGGGTAAAGACCCGATTGGAACAACTGATGTTGATTGATGAAAAACGACTAGCGGCAGTCTGCTTTGGCCAGTTATACCAGCAAAGAATGGCACGCGCTTAAGACAAGAAAGTGCGTCCAAGGCACTTCCAGGTGGGCCAACTCATTCTGAAACGCATTCTTCCACACCAAGTAGAAGCTAAAGGAATGTTTGCCCCAAACTGGCAAGGACCCTACATCATCAAGAAAGTGTTACCAAAAGGGGCATTGCACTTGGTAGATGAAGAAGGAAGGGTACCAGGCATGACCATTAACGTAGATGCAGTCAAAAGATATTATGTCTGATATATACCCACTGTGGAATGTTCTCACATGATTTTCTCAGAATCAAGATGACGAAGACCATCATTGCTCGTTTGTTCCAAATAGGTGTCACCCTCTTGTTAACCCTTTTGAGATGTATTTGTTTTCTTTGTTTTCCGCTTTTTAGAACCTATTTACTTGCAACAAAAAAGGGGAAGAAAAGAAAAGAACCTAAAGGATACGTAGGCAGCCTTACCATGGGTTCGGTCCCATCATAACAAAAATCCATATGCCCAATACTCCGAAACTGGGGCAGAATTTTGTTTTATTTTACCATTTTTCTGTAGAAACGGTTCCAAAAGTGGTAATTCAGTTCAAGGTTCTTTTCCCATTTTTCCATGTTAAGAACTTCTGGTCGATCTTTGAGAATATTTGAAGTCACCATGCCATGGGAAACCTTCCGCATGTCGTATTGTAGTAAAAAAAAAGAAAAAAAAAGAGAAGAAACGAGAGAGTCTTATCGGTGAAAACCCGTATGGGCACTGTAAGGCGACAGTGAGCAGAGAAATGAGAGAGTCTTATTGGTGAAAACCCAAATGGGCGCCATAAGGAGACGGTGAGTAGAGAAATGAGAGAGGTCAGTTGGCGAAAACCCGCAAAGGGCGCTACTGGCCGAATGAGAGTCTTTGTACTCCGGCATGAGCACAACCAAGACAGTTTCAAGAGGAACCTTTGCGACGGATTTTGAGAATTAGACAGCTCAGACGGATCAGGCGTCCAGTCCAAAATGCATGTCATGATTCATTTGAAGTAGGCACATACTTCCAGATAAGTCTCCCTGTTCCTTTCCCCGAAAGGGACGCCTTTTGTTTAAGCACAGTTCTTTTGCACCTTCAAGTATTCTTATATTTTTACCCATGAGTTTCTTTGAGTCTTTTTTGGTCTAATCTTTCGTCAAAAGCAAAGCAAATAAATGGCTGCAAAACTGACTACAGTTTCCCCGTAATATCGAGCACAATTTGGGGCATATACGGCATTGACGAAGGCATGAACCCGTCCGTGATCTCATTTGACAAGGCGAACAAAGTGTCTCAAAGAGACTGAAAAGGTTGCCTAAGCAAGACCTTTTCATGAGAAAGGTTGATAAGCACTACAGGCACAAACCGGTACTAGGTGCAAGACAATTGAGTTTGATTTTTAAATAAAATTACATTGCCTCGGAGACAATGTTCGCAATACCAAGGACGTCTGGGTATGAAACAGTTGGGGGCAACATGGGAAAGCCAAGGCTTCCAGAAAATGATACAGATCAACGGAGCATCTCGGTACCATACTAATAGAATCAGTTCTTCAGCAGCGGAGAGGCCGTGAAGTCAAACCACAATAGGGCATCAAGGCCACAAACCAACCACCCCTTTGAAAACTCATAAATTTTTTCTTATTTGAAGCAGGAACAAAGCAGTGCAGAATGGCGATTCTTAAAGGACGAATGTCACCGAGCGTAAGCTCCTTAAAATATCCATTTTTCTTTTATTTTTAGCATGCATCACTACTATTCACACCTCCTATTGTAGTAGCTTAACTCGGGTAGAACCATTTCTCCTAGGGGGATCCAGCTCATAGTTCCGGGTAAAAGCACTCTTCGCTCAGGTCATTTTACATAGCTTAACCCAGGTAGAACCATTTCGCCTAGGGGGATCCAGCTCATAGTTCCGAGTAGAAGTACTTTTCGCTCAGGGTGTTTTATGTAGCTTAACTTGGGTAGAACCATTTCGCCTAGGGGGATCCAGCTCATAGTCCCGAGTAGAAGTACTCTTTTCTCAGGGTGTCTTACATATCTTAACCCAGGTAGAACCATTTCTCCTAGGGGGATCCAGCTCATAGTTCTGAGTAGAAGTACTCTTCGCTCAGGGTGTTTTTACGTAGCTCAACCCGGGTAGAACCATTTCGCCTAGGGGGGTCCAACTCATAGTCCCGAGTAGAAGTACTCTTCGCTCAGGGTGTTTTACGTAGCTTAACCCAGGCAGAACCATTTCGCCTAGGGGGATCCAGCTCATGTTTCCGGATATAATCACTCTTTGCTCAGGTAAGTTTACATAGCTTAACCCAGGTAGAACCATTTCGCCTATAGGAATTCAACGCTTTATCAGTAACACAGGGTACCAACCCCTGGTTACATTTCCTTCCAGTAATATAGGGTGCCAACCCCCCGGTTACATTTCCTTCCAGTAATATATGGTGCCGACCCCTGGTTACATTTATTCCAGTGATACAGGGTACCAACCCCTGGTTACATCCATCTCCAGTAATACAGGGTGCCAACCCCTGATTACATTTATTCCAGTGATACAGGGTACCAACCCCTGGTTACATCCATCTCCAGTAATACAGGGTGCCAACCCAACCCCTGGTTACATTTCCTTTTAGTAATACAGGGTGCCAACCCCTGGTTTCCAATCCTCTTGGTAACGTAGGGTACACAATCACTCGTTACAAAATTTTATCTCTTTTAGCTAGTTTATTCTACTGTTTCTATGTGCCTTTCAATAAATTAGACAGTTTATAACTTTCTCTGATAACTCACAAAATTTTCCTAGTTCAAACTAGGGCAGAAAATTTTTGTTCGTTTTGTTCGTTTTGTTCGTCTTTAATGGCTTTTTAGGCCCCACCGTAGAGCACATGTGATGGTTAAAAGCTTGCAGTTTCAGTGTCTCATCAGAGAAAGAAGTCTTTCGACCACAAGAGAGTTGGTTTTAGCATTGACAATGTGTCAGCAACCCAGCTTCTCAAGATTCACCTTCTCAAATTCTGATCCAAAAAGCAAGCAATTGATATTGAGCAATAATCTTTTCTACAAAGGGCATCAAGATCCAATCTAAGGTCAACACAAGCGAGCAGGTCAAGAATCAAGATTTGACTCCAGGAGACACATAGATAGGAATTTTGTAACTCTTAGCTTGTAGCAATATGTAGTTCTCTTCTTCTTTTGATGTAAGCAGCAAGTAACTGTAACAACAACAGCAACAGCAGCAACAACAGTCTTAACTCCAGTGTTCAGTAGTCCCAGCTGCCAAACTTTTCCCAAACCTACACTGACCTGATTCCTTTATAGCCAAGGATATGTAGGCAACCTCGGAAGCAAGATTCGGTCACCTTTTTCAAAATGCTTCATCATAGTGATGTGTGAGAAAAAATTAGTCATGGATTCACTTTTCTTTGCACGAAAACTCCTCATGTTCTCGAGCAAAGAGGGCAGTTGTGAATACCTAATTTTTGCATGTATTTGGATGATTTTAATTGTTTGTGCATTTTTATTTGCATTCTTTATTAAAAATACCAAAAAATATTTTTTTACCTTTTATTGTATATTTTAGTTTTGTATCTTTAAATTATATACACCAAAAAGAATTTTTCTTTTACTAGGACTAAATAAAATAATTAGGGGTTTAAGGAATTTGGCTATTGTATTTTTAATTAAAATTGAGCAAAATTGACCCAAAACTTGAGCCCAATTCGTCCATACCCAGTCCAATTGAGGGTTGGCCAAGCCTTGGTTCAAAACGGCGTAGTTTCATCGTAGTTTCATGATGAAACTACGTCGTTTCATTAAGTGAACTAAGACTAAATCTCGTCCATCCATAGCCTTTTGATCCAACGGCCCTAATTCATTCTTCATCCCAAATATTTAAACCCCCCAATACCCAAAAAATCGCCTCGTTTCCCTTCTTAAATTCCCATCTTCTTCCTTTCTCTTCTCTCTCTCGCCTCTTACCCAGACCCCCTCCTCACCGCCGTCTTCCGCCCGCCGGAATTCGCCACCGGCGGCGGCAGTCGTCCAAACTTCCCCATCTTTTCACCATATCTTCCTCTCAACCTCCTCTCCATGAATCCGGACCCAAAATCCCCATAACCCCTCTCAATCTCCATAAATCTAAGCCCTAACCGGAACCCTAGCCGCCACTCACCACTCCAAACTCCAAAAATTTTACACCACCGGCCTCCTCCCACTCCCCTCTTCTCCATTCCAAGCCTCAAAACCTTTAACCCCCCCCCCCCAACACCACCGCCAACACTGCCGCCACTGACAACCGCCTCCACTTCCGCGTCACCTCTGACTCGCTACCTCACTGTCACTCTGCGGCCTCCGGTTCCCTCTGCACACTGGCCTTAAAGCAAGGTTTTGTTGTCGATTTTTATCGAAACTAGCCTCCAATTCTCCGGAGTCATGGTTTCGAGAAAAAAATCAACAATGGAATCTTGCTCAAGCCGCGCCACTGTCCCCCTATTGTTTCACTTCCTAACCGTCGCTACGACACTAGTGTATGAACACTCAAATTCGGTAAAGCTCAAACTTTGAATATTTTCAATTTTCTATTCCTTTATCGTTTTGTCGTAGTTTTGGTTGTAGTGTAAATGTTGTTAACGATCGTTTCAGTTAGCTTTCAGTCTAGTTTCTGATTTTCATTTTTGTTTTAACTGAATTGGTTATTCTACTTTACCTCATCATTGATATGTTTTGGCTTTACGTTAGTTGTTTGAGTTCTGATTTCATATGTAGTATTTCTGATTTCGTTTTGCTTAAAGTCGTGAGTTTTATTAATGTCTTCACTTATCAATGCATCACTTTTTTTTTTAATTTAGTCATTTGGTTCTAAGTTTGTTTTAGTTGAGTATTAGTTCAATTGTTGAGTCTAGTTATGTGTTCTTTCTATCTTAGGATTGGTCTAAATCACATGGTTGGTACTGAATTTGTTAAAAGTTGAAGAGTAGATATGTTTGGTCATTAGAGTAGGGTACTTGTGTGGTTGTTTTTTACTGTTTAAAAGCTGTTGGGAGTATGTTGCCCCTGTTACTATTTCGCAGTAGGTGAAAATTGTCCTTGAGGCAGATTTTTGAACCAAAAGTTTGTCCTTTGAATAGTTAAGGCAGAATTTTGGTTAAAAATGTCCTATGGACAAATTTTTGGTGAAAATATGTCCTATGGACAAATTTTCAATCATGAATACATTGCCTCTTCCCTTATAAGACACTCTATCACACATGAAGAACATTTTTTACACATCTTGGACTCTAAAAAAAGGGGGCACATCTTTTACACTTATATTGAAAGATCTTTTACACTTTTAAAAAAAGAAGAAGAAAGGCACAACTTAAGAAGTAAGCATCCAAAAAATGAGTTGAAATATGAGGGATGTTGAGTGAGTATACAGAAGGCAAAAACTGTCCAAAAAAGGGGTTCTTAAGTCAATTTACTTAGTTTGTTCTTTGTTAAAAGTTGTTGAATTTTCTGCTTTAGTTCGTCACCTTTTCTGGGTTGTTTTATAGTGTCACTTAAGTTGATTTGTTGATGTTTTCCCTTGTTGTTCCTGCTGTTTCTGTTGCTTATTTTCTGCTATTGTTATTGCTGTATTTCTGCTCTCCAGGTAATTTTCAAATCCTTATATGGCAGATTCTTGATGGTAATAAGAAGAATTTGATCCCGGTTTGGTTGATGGGACATGTTAATTTGATTTACTTTCAAGATGAATGTTATATCACCGTTGTCATTATGTAAATATGTTAGAAGTTAGATAAATTATTGTTTTCTTGTTTATATATATGATTGGAATTTCATCTTTTGTTAAGTTTACTTAGTTTAAGGAAGAGATAAAGACCTCATTCTAACTATGTTTGTTTAGTTTGGGATCTTTTATGTGAATTACTTTTAAGGTTCATGTATAATTATTTAGGAAAGACTTCTAGCTTCAAATGTTTTGATGCTTTACATTATAGTCATGTTTGATAAGTTGGGGTGAATGAGAGGAACAGTTGCTAAAATCTCTTTCATCAAGTTCAAGTACTTTGGGAAATACATAAGAAATCAGTGAGCACCCATATGCCTTGATTTATTTAGTAGTGTTAGTTCCTTAATGTTCAAATAAAGTATATATGCTCTTGTATATCAAATGGTTGTAGTTTTGAATTTTAAGCAAGTTACATGTACAAACAGTATGTGGATTAACTATCTTTCCTTCATTAAACTCTAGTAACATGATGTTGTTATAGTTTATATCATTTTTTTTAAATTTTTCTTAATAAAAAAAAAAGAGCTTATGTGTTTGTTTGTTTCCCTGGCATGTAATGAGAGTTCTGGCATTATCTGGGAAGGACTAAAATGTTATCATCTTCAATTTAGCTTGAACATTTAGGCTGAAAATTACATGCTTTAAACTGGTAATTGGGCATTTTCTTTCTCCCATGATAATGGGACGAATTTATTAGAGTAATGTGTTTCCCTCATTATCTGGTGAATGACTTAAAATCTCAAATTTCATATTAGTTGAGTTGAATGTTTAGTTAACTTCAAATTGTAAACGATAGTGAAAATGCTTGCTATTGGGCAATGAGATATAAGACGAGTGGCCGTGGGGTTCAATGGAACTAAAAAATGAAATTGACCCATCCCTTGGCCTGAAATACGCGAGGTGCCCAATTTCACTAATGTGGTAGGGATTGCAAATTTAGCACAAGTATACTCTAACCTTGATCATAATTAATTCAAATTTTTCCTTAATAATTAATTTAAACGCTAGGCAATTAGTAGGCGCGCTGTAACTTCACAGAATCGCTTGCGTAGCGTGATGTTTAACATTAAATAAATTAATTCGACAATGTCATTTCATACCCTTTAGTTTTTTTTGTTTTGTTTTTTAGTTAATTTTTAATTTAATTAATAATTTGCTAAAATCGCGGATTCGCTTGTATAGCGCGATATTTAATTTTTAATTAATTCATTTAAATGTAGTAAATTTTTCTCAAAGTAATAATATACTAATAATCTTCGTCATAATTGCGGGTTCGCTTGCGTAGCGCTGTTATGATAAAATTAATAAATTTCGTCTCGATCACGCATTCGCTTGCGTAGCGTGATTGTGACAACGTAATTTATCCAATATTATTTTCCTTGATAAATCTAATAATCAAGAAGTAAAAGTGGACAAGTAAAACACAGAAACTAATAAAGCACAGTTTATTCAGAATTAATTTAAGCCAAGTTTAAGTCAATAAAGCGACCGTGCTAGAACCACGGNCCAAGCGGCGACGCTGAGCAATAAAATAATCCCTAATTCAAAATTATCACTTTAGTTGAAAAAAACTCTTTAACCCACAACAATCCGTAATACATACATCTTTTGGGGGGTAGAAAGGAGGTGTGACACTTCTGCTTAAACCTGTTCCTTCCTCCTGTTCCGTCTCTCATATCTTTCCTTTTTCCACTCTACTTCCCACTTAGGACAGTTTTTAATGATATGGTCAGTCTTACCACATTTATAGCATCCCTTATTAGCTGACCTTTCTGGTACCTTTGCCTTGTTGAAGTTTCCTCCCCTGGAGATGCCCTTCTTCCTCATGAGAAAGTTTCTGAATTCTTTGGTTATCATGGCCATCTCATCCTCCTCCAGAGTAGCTCCCTCAGTGATCCTTGGTGCTACACTTCTCTCCTTATTTGGGGCATCCATCTTTATGGTTTGCCTTCTGAGTTCATAAGCAGTGAGGTTTCTAATCAACTCATCCAGTCTAAGGGTTGCCATATTTTTGGATTCCTGGGTAGCAGTGATCTTTCTTTCCTAGGAGATAGGCAGAACCCTTGTCAAGATCTTCTCTACCTTGTCTTCTTCAAGTATGATTCTTCCAAGAGACTTGAGTTCATTTGTAAAGGTTGTCAACCTTGTGTACATTTCCTGAATTGTATCTCCTTCTTTCATAGTGAAGTTTTCATACTGAGAGTATAGTAGTGTACCTCTAGAACGCTTCACTTGAGCTGTTCCTTCATGGGCTACTTGTAGAGTATCCTAGATTTCCTTGGCAGTGGTGCATCTTTGGATTCTACTGTATTCATCTGGTCCTAATCCACACACTAGCCACTTCTTTGCTTTGGCATTCTTCTCCNCGTTCCCAGGTGGTGGACTCATCTTGATCTTTTCCAAGGTGTTAGCCTTTTCAAGGATAACCTGCTCTGATACCAATTGATGTTTTAGACGTCAATACTACACAATATTATAAGTTAATTGTGCAGTATCCAATTTTCAAGTGTTGTCTAATAAGAAGAACCTGGTTTTTCTTGGTGTACTACTTTCGTATTAGGAGACAACCTCTTAGTTCTTTGATACTCAGCAATCACTGATATCTCCTATGCTTGTACGATTCTTATGCCAACTACTCCGTTTGATGTGTGTATGCTTTGATGGACCTGGTTCAACTTGTCAACATTTGTCAATCTTCAAAACCCGTTCAGTGACATGGGCCAACAAATTCCCCCTTTTTGATGATGAAAAACTCTATGCTTTTATCCTGTATACACTTCAAACACTTTGTATATTTTTAAGAATTAATCATTGATAAACAGGTTCATTAGGTTATAAATATATCTTTTGAAAATTTTGAAACACAAAGCACATCTTCCCTCTTTTGGCATCATCGAAAAGTTACAAAATGATACTTACCAGTTTTTAATTCTTAATCATGGCCAATTTAGGCAACTGCAGGTGCAAACATGATTAATCAACCCAAGAAACTAATAATGTAAGCTAAATAAGAAATTGAGACATTTTTCAAGACACAAGCTTTCCATGATTAATAGTGATGATCACCACCAAAACAGATTAAAATCGAAACAGCCAAAACATGAGAAAAATATAATAAAAACTGAAACAAAAACTAGACATTGTCCCGAACTGGGCACTTGATTGGTTTTAGATGGGGTAGCACTGGACATTCCTAAGGATGGGAGGGTGCAGATGAGGCTGGGTTCTTGGTTTGTAGAAGGGGCAGCATTTGGTGTAAAACACTTTCATTTTTCTCCTTCTCCTTTGCTAACTCAGATTTGAGAGCATCACACTCAGCTTCCACCTCAACTAAGCGAGACTTCAATCGAAGGATCTCCATATCCTTTAACTCGTTTTCCTGCACTAGAGTACGGGCCTTGCTGTTGACTGTTTTCTTCCGAGATGAACCAGGTTCATCTGTCGGGGCATTGACAGTATAATCACAAGACAGCAGAGTGTCCTTCCCAAAGAAATCCTTAGTAGTAGCCATCTCAGCCTTCTTTGTAGGAACTCCAAAATGAGCAAGAACTGCAGTCAGAATAAAGTCATAAGGGATCGCATGGGCTTTGGTTCCATTCACCACTCTTTCCAAGAGCTGGATGATAAAAGCTAGCGAATTGATCTACTTGCCTCTGTACAGACACTCCATGAGGGTTAAATCTATGTAGTTAGCAATGTGTCTTCATTCTTGTCTGGGCAGCAGGAATTTGATCACAAATCCAAAGAACAGCTTGTGCTCAGGCTTCATCTCACTCTTGTACACAACCCTGGGTTCAAGCTCCTTCTCATTGTCGCAGAAGAATCTGGTGATATTGAGAGCTGATGCCATTCCATCTAAACAAGGCCATCTCTGCCTTGTGTAGTCTTCATAACCCTCAGCTGGAATGTCTAGAATGACTCCTAGTTCTTGAGCATCAAAGGAGACTTCAACTCCCTTGACCAATGAGGTGACCCTGCCTCCAATGACTGTGGAATTCCCCATGAACTCCACAACTTCATTTCTGACCAGCCTGCTTTCCATGCGAAGGACCATGTCCTTCCATCCCTGTGCTACCAGAAAATCCAGTAAATACCTCATTCCAGGCTCTTCCAAATCTTTCAACAACTTTCCCTTCAATACCGTTCTCTTGCCAAACATGGCAACTCTGTCAGTAGACATTTCTCCAACCTCCTTATTTTCCTCTCCACTCCATTCTGGATCATCATCCCTCACAACAATATGTACTTTCTTCACCTTCTTTATCTTAGACCTTGTCCTCGAAGCAGTACTCCCAGTGGTGATGAACACAGTAGCTAACTTCTTTGAAGAAGTCTTAGCCTTTTTGGGCTTGGGTGTCTTGATAACCACTGGAGCATCCTCCTCTTCTTGTTGGACCAGGTCCAAAAACTCTTCATCGTCAACAATAGCTTCAACAGGCTCCCCTACCTTGCTTTCCCCTTCTCTGTCTTCTTTATTTTGCTCTCTTGCAGAGCTTTTTCCAACTTCTCCTCTTCTTCTCGTACAGTATTTCTCGTAGCACGTACCCTAGGAACAGGTACACCAATAGAATCAGCAGTCTTCCTTTTCTTTGAAGGAACTGAGGCTTTAGACTTTTTGGACTTTGGAGTCCATCGCTTCTTGGGGTTGTATGAGTCCCCCAGCTTCTTCAGTCTTTCAGCCAAAGTTTCTTCCCCAGAAGAAACATGTTCATCTATTTCCTTCATTAACTTCTCCAACCCAGCAACAACTTCCTCAACTTCAGTAGTCCCCCCTAAAACCATGACATCTTCTTCAAGATTTTCAAGAATGGGGCCACAAATTGCAAGCGTGGTACCATCCTCCCCGGATCCCCTCACATCTACTTCTCCCTCGTTCTTAAGATTTTTCTCTTTCCCAAATTTTCTTTGCCTTCTTGGAACTTCCACATCCACCACAAACCCCACCAAAACAAATCGATTTTCAGCAGAATTTAAATCAGAGGTAACTTCAGTATTACCTTTCTCAGCACTGGATGAACCAGGTGCTTCGTCTTCATTGGCTGATTTGAATGAATCATTGGATGATTCTGGTTTGGAGCCTTCCTCAGCATGTAACAATTCTTCCAAGTATTTTTCTCTTGAACCAGAAGCCACATATTTGCGTGCAAGAACCTTAACACGATGAGTTTTGGGGGCTGGGGTAGGGTTTGGTGTGGGTTCAGGGATTGTAGAGTGTTATGGTGTTGATGATTTTTCAAGAGACTCAGAACTATAAACTGAGGGAGAGTTTGAGTCGGATTCATAGTTTCCCCCATCATAATATCTATTTGGGGATGAGTCAGAAGAAGCTGGTGGAGGAGACGACATGATTTTGATTTTGTTAGAGAGAGAAGAAAATAAAAGGCAGTAGGTATTTTGAGTTGAGTAAGTTGAACAAGGTTCGACTGTTGCTTTATGCACAATGGGTAATGATGGCCTATTTATAACTTGTGGTTGGGAGATTACAATGAAAGTTTATTAACCAAGTAGGATACTAATCAATTAAGGACTGTCAGCGATTGGACATTGATTAGGCAGTTACTTTCCCCCTAAAACTAGGCTAATTAATTGAGACGAGACTTCTTGGAACTGGTTCATTATTTGGGTAAGTACAAGAATATGAATTTGAACCACAAATGGATAGAGTCCTGCTCATGTATGATTGTACTTGAATTAATACATATATGGAGATGATAACATACCTTGTCAGTCATGTAAACCAGCATGGATGAACCAGGTTCATCCTGTTAAAAATCTTTATTTTGCCTCAATTCACAAAGATAGAGAAACATCATTAGTAACTAGGGAATTATATTAATACATGGAAGAAGAGTATGGCAATAAATACATAGTACTGAGCAATGATTAATCTGATTAAGTACCTAATTAAAATTTTCTAGCAAAAAAACTTCCTTTTTTTCTCAATTTTTCAGTTTTCTTGTCATTTTTGTTTTTCAATTAGGTGATCTTAATCATCCCTAATTCAAGCATGTTTCTCTCATGATTCTCCCTACTCAATGCTTTGGTAAATATATCAGCAATTTGAAGATCAATAGCACAAAATTCGATTGAGATCATTCCCTTTTCATAGTTATCCCTCAAGAAATGGTGCCTAACATCTATGTGCTTAGTTCTCTTGTGATGAACCGGGTTCTTAGTCATACTAATTGCACTAGTGTTATCACAGTAAATAGGAATACATCTTACATCTATACCAAAGTCCAGGAGTTGTTGCTTGATCCATAGCAAATAGGCACAACAAGAGGCTGCAACCACATATTCAGCCTCAGCAGTCGACAAGGCTACTGAATTTTGTTTCTTTGTGGCCCAAGAGACAAGGAAGGAACCCAAAAAGTGAGCCATGCCTGAAGTACTTTTCCTATCAACCAGGAAACCTGCATAATCAGCATCAGAATATCCTACAAGGTCAAAATTACTACCTTTAGGATACCAAAATCACAGATCAGTGGTGCCCTTTAGATATCTTAGAATTCTTTTTACTGCAGTGAGGTGGGACTCCTTTGGATTGGCTTGAAACCTAGCACATAGTCCCACACTGAACACAATATCATGTTTACTTGCAGTAAGATAGAGTAGAGACCCAATCATCCCTCTGTATGTCTTCTGATCAACGGATGAACCAGGTTCATCCACATCCAATTTTGTAGCTGTGGCTATTGCGGTATCTATCTCCTTTGAATCCTCCATTTTGAATTTCTTGAGGAGTTCTTTCACATACTTCTGTTGATGTATCATTGTGCCATGTGGAGTCTGTTTGATTTGCAAACCTAAGAAGAAGGTTAGCTCACCCATCATACTCATTTCAAACTCACTCCCCATTAATGTAGCAAATTCCTTGCTAAGATTTTAAATAGTTGCCCCAAATATGATATTGTCAACATATATTTGCACAATCAGAAGATCTTTTCACTTTTCCTTTAGGAACAAAGTACTGTCTATCTTGCCTCGTTTTTACTTCCAGCAGGAATTTTGACAATCTCTCGTACCAAGCTCTAGGCACTTGCTTGAGACCATATAGAGCCTTGTCAAGTTTATATACATGATCAGGTGACTCTTTGCTTTCAAAACTAGGAGGCTATTTTACAAATACATCTTCCTTCAAATAGCCATTAAGAAAGGCACTCTTTACATCCATCTGATGAAGAGTGAATTCCATGTGTGCAGCAAATGCTATAAGAAGTCTGATTGCCTCCAATCTTGACACAGGAGCAAAGGTCTCATCATAGTCAATTTCCTCTTCTTGGTTGTATCCTTGAACAACCAGTCTAGCCTTATTTCTTGTAACGGTTCCATCCTCATAGAGCTTGTTCCTGAAAACCCACTTGGTGCCAATTACTGATATGTCTAGTGGCCTGGGTACCAAGTTCCATACTTGACTCCTCTCAAATTGATTCATCTCTTCTTGCATGGGTTTTACCCAATCAGCATCTTGCAGGGCTTCAACAATGTTCTTTGGTTCAATCAAGGATAGAAATGCATCAAACGCACACAGATTTTTCAAGGAGGATCTAGTTTTGATTCCAGATCTCAAGTCTGTTATGATGTTCACAAGAGGGTGAGAACTCTGATATCTATGTGGTTTGAGTACCAATTTTTCACTTCTGGATTGTTCCATGTTGTCTTGTAGTTGTGGAACAGGATCATGGCCAGTATTTTCATGTAGAATTCCCCCTGTCTAGTTGCGTGGGGTTGTTGAACCTGGTCCATCACCTGTTCCATCTGCCATAGGTGCTTCAATGTGGTCATTGCTCCTCAAGAATCCAAGCTCCTTATCTTCTGGTTCCTGTCTCTCAGATAAAGTGTTAGTTTCATCAAATACAACATGTACACTTTCTTCTACACACATAGTTCCTTTATTGTATTTTTTATAAGCTTTGCTATGTGTTGAATATCCCAAGAACACTCCCTCATCACTTCTGGGATCAATTTTTCCTAGAGAATCTTTGCCATTAATATGCACATAACACTTGCATCCAAAAGCCCTAAGATGGGATATGTTGGGCTTTCTCCCTTTAAGTAATTCATAGGGAGTTTTCTCTACCAGAGTCATGCATCTATTAATAATGTAGCATGCAGTGTTAATTGCTTCTGCCCAGAAGCTGTGAGGTAGTTTGCTTGGTAGAAGCATGGTTCTTTCCATGTCTTCAAGAGTTCTATTTTTCCTTTCAACAACCCCATTTTGCTGTGGGGTTCTAGGAGCAGAAAAATTGTGATTGACACCATGTTCATCACAGAATTGAGCAAACTTGGTATTCTCAAACTCAGTACCATGGTCAGATCTTATTGATGCCAGTTGATGTCCCAATTGATTTTGAGTTTTCTTAACAAATGAGGTGAACATATCAAATGCTTCATCCTTAGATGACAGGAATAAGGTCCAAGTGAACCTTGAAAAATCATCAACTAGCACCATCACATATCTCTTACCACCTCTACTTAAAGTTCTCATAGGACCGCATAGATCCATATGAACCAGTTCCAACGTCCTGGTGGTACTGACCATTTTCTTACTTTTGAAAGAGGACCTTACCTGCTTCCCCCTGGCACATGCCTCACAAACTTTTTCTTCCTTGAACTTAATGTTTGGAAGTCCTATCACTAAGTCCTTAGAGACTAGTTTGTTAAGCCGAGTTAGACTTGTATGACCAAGTCGTTTGTGCCACAGGAGGGGATCACTGTCCGACACACTTAGACAAGTGAGTTCATTTTCAGACAGTGTGGACAAATCTATGACATAAATGTTATTCATTCTTTTTCCCTGCAAAACAATCTTGTCAGTAAGCAGGTTAATCACAAAATATTTTGTGGAAGTAAAAGCAACCGGGTTACCTCTGTCACATAGTTGTGATACACTGGTCAGACTATATTTCAAGCCATCTATTAGATACACATGTTCAACAGATCGTGTATCATCCTTACCTACCTTACCAACCCCAATGATTTCACCTTTCTTTTCCTTTCCAAAGGAGACATTTCCTCCTTTGAGACTTTCAAGTGAAAGGAACTGTTCCATGTTCCCAGTCATATGCTTTGAGCAGCCACTATCCAAGTACCAAATTTGGCTGCTCCCTCTCACTTGAACCTCTGGTTCTTCATAAGTCTCTTCATCAGATTCTCCAATTGCGATGAGAGCCTGATCTTCTGTCTCACCATCTTCTGATTTTTCATCTGAACTTTCCCCCCATACAGCAACCACAGCCTTTGTTGTGTTTGTCTTGGGTTGAACCTGTTCCTTCCTTCTGTTCCTTCTCTCATATCTTTCCTTTTTCCAATCTACTTCCCACTGAGGACAGTTTTTAATGAGATGGTCAGTCTTACCACATTTATAGCATCCCTAATTAGCTGACTTTCTGGTGCCTTTGCCTTGTTAAAGTTTCCTCCCCTGGATATTCCCTTCTTCCTCATGAGAAAGTTTCTGAATTCTTTGGTTATCATGGCCATCTCATCTTCCTCCAAAGCATCTCCCTTAGTGATCCTCAGTGCTAGACTTCTCTCCTTCTTTGGGGCATCCATCTTTGTGGTTTGCCTTCTAAGTTCATAAGCAGTGAGGTTTCTAATCAACTGATCCAGTCTAAGGGTTGCCATATTTTTGGATTCCTGGATAGCAGTGATCTTGTTTTCCCAGGAGATAGGCAGAACCCTTGTCAAGATCTTCTCTACCTTGTCTTCTTCAATTATGATTCTTCCAAGAGACTTGAGTTCATTTGTCAAGGTTGTCAACCTTGTGTACATTTCCTGAATTGTCTCTCCTTCTTTCATAGTGAAGTTTTCATACTGAGAGTATAGTAGTGTACCTTTAGAACGCTTCACTTGAGTTGTTCCTTCATGGGCTACTTGTAGAGTATCCTAGATTTCCTTGGCAGTGGTGCAGCTTTGGATTCTACTGTATTCATCTGGTCCTAATC